>PVKC010042310.1:0-12099 GCA_004027635.1 Crocidura indochinensis
AAAAAAAAAAAAAAAAAAAAAAAAAGGGATATGTGAGAATAAATAGTTACCTTAAGCCCTTACCTGCCTTAAACTGATAGATTATGGAACAGAAACAGTTTCTAATCTAAAATTTATTTTGGAATCAAGAAACAATTTCAGTTTATTTTTTCTTAGCAAAACAAGGCTAAACAGCTTATTTTAAATACACAAGTTGTAAATTTTAAAGAGATAATAAACTACAAAAATCATGCTTGGGTTTCTTCTCTAGTTTTTATTTTTTAGTGGTGTTTCTCTCATCAAGAAGGGGGTAGGAATGAAATATAAATTGCTCAAAAATGAAACACCAAGGTTAGCTCCGAATATCTAAAAATCAAACAAGTCAATTCCTATAAGTCAACTCCAAGTTTAAGAAGAAATCACAAAGGAAACTAGTAATTATTTTGAGTTGAGTGATAACGAAAACCCAACATCCCAACATATCAACAGTTAGATAAGCTGATCATAAAGTTCGTGTAGAGAAATTTATAGTGCTGAAAGCTTGTGTAAGAAAAGTAACTGTCTTTAACCAATGATCTAATTTCTATATAATGAAGAGAGAGAGAGAAAGAGAGAGAAAGAGAGAGTGCATCCCAAAATGAGCAGTAGGAAGGCCAAATAGAAACCAGTGGAATAGGGAAAAAGGGAGAGGAAAAAAATCAGTGAAACATAAATCTGTGTTTTGGAAAAAGAAATAATTCTAACCATACTGAAGAGCCATAAAGAAGATACAAATCGCCAATATCAGGAAGCTGAGGAGATACCACTAAAGTTCTTATAGACATTAAAAGGAAAGTGAGAAAGTATCGTTCATAACCTTTTGCCAAAACATCTAACATTCTAGTTGAATAGGTAAGTTCTATGAATTGCAGCACATAGTTTAGAAACATGAGCAACCGTCTAACCAAACAGAAATCTTATTGGAAGAAATGCATATACAGCCTAATCTTAATAATGTGTAAGACACTGTGTCACAATTTTTATATGCATTCAATCTGTTTTACAAAAGAGAAATTTTTATGCTAGAGGATAAAATCAGCTGTCTAAACTAAAAAAGAAGACCAAAGACTTATTTAAGGTATAAGTTTAATAAAAAACTTATCGGCTCCTAAAAAAAAATAGGTAAGTTCTATGAAATATAAACTCCAAAGTCTATGCACACAGCCATATCTAAATAGCCTTATACTTAAAAATGATATAGAACTTGTAAAAATCTTCACACAGAAATAAAAAAAAATAAGTTCAGGTAGCTTCACTGGTAAATGTTACCAATCACTTAAGGAAAATAATATTAATCCTTTAAAAGATCTAGAAACTAGAGCAGATTGAAGGATACTTTCAACTTATTTAATAACTGGCTCCTCTTTTGTTTCAAAAATCTGAAAATTGGGGCCGGAGAGATAGCACAGCGGTAGGGCATTTGCCTTGCAAGCAGCAGATCCAGGATGAATGGTGGTTCGAATGCCGACATCCCATGTGATCCTCTGTGCCTGCCAGGAGCGATTTCTGAGCACAAAGCCAGGAGTAACCCCTGAGAGTGGCTGGCTGTGACCCAAAAAGCCAAAAAAAAATCTGAAAATTATGTAAGAAAAAAACTGATGAATATCTATGATGAACAAAGATTCAAAAGTAATTCAAAGTAGCAACATTATAACTTAAACTAATATGCATGGGCATAGAAATGTAAAAAAATACTATGCCTTCAATGCTTAAGGAGTTACATAAATTTTATGGCTTTAGATTGCTTTGTGTACTGCTAAGAAATGTTAAAATGTACTACAATCTGGGGACTTGAGGGACAAAGTAATTGTACATGGGTTCTGTTTTATTTTTCTTAATGTTCTTTGACTGAAAGTTCAAAATTAAGGTGGCAGCAAGGGGATTTCTTCTGAGAATTCTGTTTATGGGTGATTGTCTTGTACCTTTTACTTTGCATCTTTGTTCTCATAATTAAAAATAAAAATAAAAAATGTAGCAACATTAATACTGAATATGCATAGTATATATAGATATATACTACATATGTATAACTAACCATTCTATAAGGCAGCTGTTGTAACTGTTTATCAGAATGCAATATCAGCAGTTTAAATTTTAGTAACAAAATTTTATTCCTTCCACTGACAAGCAAATATAATGATTTAATCATCTTGATGGCAGAGAGAACATACTAGAATCTAGTATTATTACTAGTAACTAGATAATAGTAAACACATAGTCATGTTAGAAATTCTCAGAAACAAGCCACCCTATGAAACGAAAGAAAAGCAACTATAAATCCCCTGCCTCAAGCACCATCATGGTAAGAAAAGTTTTCCTTGTAGGAGCAAGGCATGGGAATCTCGACTTCTTGGAACACTGCTCTGGCAGTTCTGGCTTATGCGATAAGGCAAGAAAAAGAAATCAAAGGTTCGATATGGTGCAAGGTGCAAGCAACTTCACCTTAACCCCAGTGAGCTCCTTGACCTCAGGTTCTGGAGTTTTTTTTTTTCTTTTCAGTTTTTTAAAATATTTTTTATTTAAACACCTTGGTTACAAACATGATTGTGGTTGGGTTTCAGTCATATCATATGACACCCCCCATTACCAGTGCAACATTCCCATCACCAATGACCCAAATAAACTCTCAAATGGCCTGGGGCCTTGGCTCATGCTGGATATTCTTGGGGGAGTGGGGGTGTGTGGTGGTGGTACTCACCTGGTGGTATTCAGGGGTTACTCCTGGCACTATGCTCAGGGATCATTTCTAATGGTGCTTGGAGGACCATATATAATGCTGGTGATTGAGCCCAGTTCTACTATATGCAAGGCAAGTGCCCTACTCACTGCACTATCTCTCTGGTCTTCATACTGGACATCCTAATGTGACTTAGGTTGGGGGAGGGCACAATGTAAAAGAACAATCTGACTGAAAATGTTTGCCTGTATGTTATCATTTAGCCTTCACATTGAGGTCCATTAAGTGGCCAATCATTTCATCATGCCTGGGGAAAAGAGAGCTAATAGTTTCTGAACACTGACAATTGGGTGAGTTTTCCTGGTGACAATACTCAACACACTAGAAGGCTACAGATCCTGACTCTACAGAAAAGAACAATAAAATCCTGTTTTATTATTTCCCTGGACTGATGCCCTTCTTCCTTTTGTTGATTTTAATCTGTAATTTTTCCCTGTCCTGGATTGAACTATGGAGTGTGATTGCTTTCAATGAGTTCTGAGGGTTCTTAGCAAATTGTCCAATAGTTTGTGGATCAAATGATAGTTTATCCTTCCAAAAGGCTTTAGTTAGCATATGAAGTTCTCTGAGCTAACCCACCTGAGGCTAATGATAGGTATAAAAGAGTGGAAATTTATAATGACTACCTCTAAGTAAAGTACTCACTTGTACTTTATCATAGCTCTGACCTGCAGAAAGCCCTTATTTTAACTACTATGACACCTGGCTTGCTACTTACCCTCTTATTTCTACTTGAGCTACAGCAGTGAGGTTGATTTGCAGGTTCACAAAATTACTGTCAGGGTTGTCCTTGTTGGAACTGAAACATAGGGACATAGGATTGAAAGACATTTTAGCAGACGTGTTACATTAATGTATGTTATGAAAAACATTTTGTAGATTGCAAGAGCAGCACTCATTCAGAAAGCCCTGGCACATTCATTCTAAAATATCAAAACCCTTTAAAAATTGGAAATACCAGGATGCTCTATGACCTAAAATATGGTTGAACTTTGGCCGTTGGACTTAGACACGTCCCTTAGTCACTGTAATGACTGATGAATCTGGACATGCTCCTTTGGACACACCCCGGACATGCCTCCTATCATGATGGTATAAAAAGAAAAACTTGGACTGTTGAACTGTGGAGCTGTGTGGGAACTATTGGACTGCGGGGCCCAGAATAGTGATCAGAGCGGTGTCTGCTGGCTCCTGGGTGGGGTGGGGTAAGAGGGGGCAGAGAAAAATCAACTGAGAAATGCTGCCTACTTTGCATCTATTTTCTGTTCTATCTTCTTTGAAATTGGTCCTCCCCTGGCCACTTCTGACCAGTTCTAACTCTCTTTCTCTCTCTCTGAAACCCCCAGGCTGTGGCAGCAGGCCTCAGACTGCAGAAGGAATAAAAGGTATACTTAGTTTCTTCTTCTCTCTCACTCCTAGATAGGCAGTCCATATATGTTAGTGTCCCTGGATGGGCCATGAAACCCCACCCCACAGCTGGGCCCCCTGGACCCCTGGGAGCCTTGCAGCATCTGGCCCTGACAGTTTTGGGCCTTTACAGCCTGCAGCACTGCAGCCCTGGCAGCCTTAGGTTTCTGCAAAAATGACTGAAGTTTCTCTAAGGAAACAGTTGAAGACTCAGCCAAGATCCACAGAAGCAAATCTCAGTTCCTTTCCATGGCTAACCCAAAAAGGCAACAGGTTGATTTTATTTTCCAACTTCTATCCTGGGCAAATTCCTTCGCTGCTGTGCGCATCATGGCCTGTGCCCATCAAATAAGCTCAGACAGTGTCACCTCCTGATTTTCCATGCTCATGAAAAGGAGAACTGGCATGAATAATCCCAGAGTAGCCCATAATGGAAAAAGCATTTGTGTTTGGCTCTGGAATGCATCCTGCCATGCATTGTTCTGGCAGCAAATTTATCTTCCTTTCAGTTGATTTCTCAAAGAATGGTAGGGTCCTTCTACATTGACATGTGTTACAGGGGAGGGGAGGAGCAAATTAGAGACTTGGCCAATGGAGAATAGAAGCAAAGAAGGTGGGCCGTTTGTCCAAAGACAGTTATTTAGGTACCATATTTTTCGTTCTATAAGACGCACCTACACCTGACCACAAGATGCACATAGTTTCTTGATGCTCTCCTCCCCTGCACTCAGGCTTCAGCTCCAGGTGGCATTCGCTCCATAATATGTACTTTTTTGGGGGAAGAAATGTGTGTACAAAAAATACGGTATTTGCAAAAATTCCCTGCATGTATGGAAATCTGAGTTCCAACCCCATATGACTGAACTTTCCTGAGAACCACTATGGGTTGCCCTGGTGGTTCCTGAAGATCTTTGGGGTTACCCAGGTGGACCCCAGCACTGCCAGAAACAAGAAGCTCAGAATCTTGGGTAATCACATAGACATTCAAATATGTCTGGGATTGGCTTCTGGGTCTTGAGTAAGGCATAAAATTCCACCTTTTTGCTCCCCTGTCCCCCGCAAAGAGCCATCATGATCACATATGCAGTGGATCAGTCAAGATTTTTCTTTTTTTTTCTTAAAGGCAGGATTGTGAATGCCAAACCACTAAGACGGTATTAAGCAATTTCACTTGCTGCAGACTCTATTCTAAACACATTGCAGGTGAGAGATATCTTTAGTTTGTTCGGTTAAGTGGTTTGACTTTCAACCCAAATTTGTCTCTATTTTCTATTGAACCATTGTTGTACAACAATGGAAACACTCTTCTCTCTCTCGTTTTCCTCCAATTCTGGTGCATTTTGTGTTTTCATCAATGACTTTTCAGGCCCTGTAACATTCTAACATGTGAATGGTGGCTAACATCAAAATCACCTTGGAAAAGGACTTTTTAGTGTGGGATCACAGGGGCTGTTTTGAAATAGAGAAAAGTGACTGCACTCAGAGGCTGCCCCTCAGCATTGGCTAAGCAGAGTTATCCTGTACTCACACAAGCTGGTCATGATCCTTAAGTCAGCCACCTTGCCCGGGAACAAAATCTCCCAGCAAGGAAGGTCCTGGGCCCTGTCTCTCATTGAGAGTATGCATTGAGCTCTTTCCTGCAAGGAAATTTCCTTCGTTGCTTCCACAACTACACCCAAATCAGAAGCTCCTTACTGTGGCACCCGGAGCTATATTGTCTCTCCAGAGCCCCTGAAACGTTGTTCTTGAGGATATGATACTACAGTGGGGTGTGAGCAGGGTGTTTGTGGGAGGAGGTGGTGACTGCAGCAGATGGAGACAAGGTGGAGGTGAAGGTATGGGAAGAGGCTGAGAAAGAAGGTGCTTTTATAACTTAGTTTACAGGCTGGCTCTCTTCTTCAAATCCCTGAATGGTGGTTGGGAGTGAAAAAGAAAACATTTGAGAACCAAAGAAAACTCTAGATTCAGTGGAGCAGCCTGACCACCAGAGGAGTTCATTTGACTACGGGGGTTAGGGGTGGGGTTGGGGGTGTCATACTGGCTCTGGGGATACTGAAGTTACTGACCTTCTGATTTGCAGACTGAAGTTAATACTCGTGTTTGTTTTCTCCAGATGTGGAACCGTAAACCGGAGTCCCAGAGAATACTAAAAACAAACAAACAGATGCAAGTTATTCCAGGAGAGTGGTGGGTTGGGAGTGGAGATCTTTCACAAAAATAAATTTTTTTTTTGGAATGTCCTCTCTCTTTGGGCTTCTATCCCAGGTAGCTGAGTTGTGGTCATGCCAAGGAAATTGCAGGGGACAGAAGACATAGTTCCCTTTTCTTCTTTCCACTCTTCTCTTGCCACTTTCTTCATGGGCTACATTGAAACCAACTTAACAGTACTACTAAAGGTCATGTTTGCACGTGTACTCATGCCTGGAATAATTGGCAGATAATTCTGGTGTCAGGAAGATGAAAACAAAAAAAAAGATCCCCAAATTATATGTGCAACATATTTTAGTCATGGCTGGTCTTGAAATGAAAGGAGGCATGAGGGTGTCTTATAAGAAGAGATACCTGAAAAAAATTGTTGCAGTTAAGTAAACTTGACTTAATGCTTTTTCTTAAAAGGTGAGTTCCTTTCTCCACCTTGATTTTTTAAAGTTTTCTGATGGCTTTTTAAAAAATAATTTGAACATGATTTTTTAAAAAATAACTTGGAGGACAATGGGCCAAAGAGTTAGTACAGCAGGTTGAGCATTAGCCTTATATAGCCAACCTGGGTTTGATCGATGGCATCCCATGTGGTCCCCCAGGCTCTGCTAGGAGAGATTCCTGTGTGCAAAGCTGGGAGTCACCCCTTAGCCTCATCGGGGATGGCCCCCAACCAAAATAAATAAATAAATAAATAAATATGTAAATAAATAAAATTCAAAGAAGAAATCCAATGATAGTGTAAGCCAGAGACGGAGTACAAATAATAGCAAACTCACATAATTGTATTAGTTGCTCTGTCACACTCATACTCATGTTCTCGAACATGCACTGTCCGAAGCTTCCCAAGCTCTCTAGCTTAATCACATCCCTCACTAGAGAAGGGAAAGACAGGCTGGTTGACATTTGACAACAGAGCAGTCATTGGAGGATTAAGGAGATGAAGTATCTGCTTTGCTCCAGATGCAGAGCAGATGGATGGTGGCCTTGGAACCAAAATTCCTGCAAGCTAACTGCAGAACCTGCACTCACAGATGCTGTAGTAGGAAACTCAGAAAACCATAAAAACATGGGACTCAAAGCCAGTAATATCAATCAACCATGACTTGTCCTTCTTATCCGATGTTGTCATTTTGCTCTCTTCTCATATGTGCTATAACCTCAGTTCTTCACTAGTGTTTCCTGTATAGGATTCATAACATTGTTCCTAAATTTCTGTTTCAATATGATGCGTCCATGGTTTCTCAGGTAAAAATAGTAATGCTGAAGTTTAATACTGAGGTTGTACCTACTCCCAATTTTATTTTAGGATGTGCTAGAATTTTTCTTTTTTTTTTTTACACTATAATAAAACTTTATCCCATTGAGCATGGGTATTTAAAACTATGCCACGTACAGTCTAACAAACTCACTTCTTATATAAAAAAAGTACAGAAATAGAAGATAGGTAAACTTTGATCACCAATGATTGCCAAACACATATTGACTTTTCTACACTTTGAGTTTGTCACTGGGTGTATTTTTTCCCACGCTATCTCCTTCACTTTTCACAGCAGTCAATAACACCAGGGTCCAATATTTCTCCTGGATCATGGAGAAGTTCAGGAGACTCAGAAAAATTCAGTGAACTTCTCCAAGTCACATTGGTCATAAAGATCTAGAAGGAGACTCAGCCAGTACTAACCATGGTCTATACTTTCTGTACTATCTTTAAAAGTACTTGGATAAAATCTAATGAAATAACAGGTGATAATAAGAGTTTAATACTTCAGCAATGCTGACGTCTTATATCCTTGTATCCTTATATTCCAACCCTGTTGGATTCTTTTGTAATGATAAATATGCCATTTTCTCTAGGACCCCTGAACCTTTTATTTATATACTCTTTTCTCTTAATTGAAAAGTTATAGGTATTTTTCTGATTTTTCTATTTGAAAGACATAAACTCATGTTTCTTGGGACACACTTGGGACACACGAGATATCTCCTGTGATCTATCCTCCAACAGACCAGATAAGGCTAATATTTATCTTTGATTTCTTTACTGTTTTCCCGTCACTCAATTGATGCTGATGCCAACTTTGAACTTTTTATTGGTTTTATTTTTTCATCTTGATATTTTCAGGCTAGCGTTGTACCAGGGATACTAAAGAAGTGCAGTAAAAGTGAAAAGGACAGTGAGAAAGTGTTGACTTTTTCACACACTTCCAGTGAGGAGGCCTTACTACCTTGTGATAAAAAGTGCGGCTTTCCTCAAGTGCTAAATTATAGCTGATCAAAGTTAGAGAGACTTAGAAGCAGCAATGCTCCTGAAGGCCCCATGTGTGTGCACTCATGCCTCTTGTATGTACTCATGTTGCTCTTTACTTAACATGTGGAGAACATGCAGCAACAGTTTCATACTTCCAAGAGATGCCTGTGTTTAGTTAGCACCGGACACCAGATCTCTGGTCCTTGATTCTAAAATGCCTTAGTTGAACCACTGTTTTACAATTCTTCTGCATGCAAGATTTTTCAAGTTTCTGTGAATGCTGTAAAACATTACCCTACAAATATTTGAGATTTGTATTACATATAATATAATATAGCTATCATACAAAGATGCCATCGCGATACTTACAGATGAGAAGTTAAGTTTCTGAAGTCTACTTAGGTTTTTGAAATTTAAAAAAATCACCTAAAAGTTCTACTTTTAAAATATTATAGGGCTGAAATAAATATCCTGACTTTTCAATGATTAGGACTGTTTTTCATTTGGGGTCTTCAACAAAAGCCACCGAGCATTTAGTTTTTAAACTCCGACATGCAGAAATAAATAAATCCAAGTGTTTTCTAACAAAACAGAATGCAATAAAGTTTGACGTGTTTCAGGGCACTAAAGGGTGAGATAAGAAAGCTATTAGGTTTCTTCTGCTCTAGACCTCAGAGATAAACGAATACAAACAACTGACTTCCTTGACTTCAAAAGTTTATTTGCTGGTAAAATGAATTGACATCCTTTCACATAAACACATTTGTGTTTAAGACCACACCGCCATTTTCACCCTCTGCTTTGACACTGCTGACCAGTTTGTGGTTCCATTGCTTATCCCTTGTTACTGAGACTATTACATGATCTCTGCTCCTGATTAAACATGGTGAATACTGAAAAAGACTGCAGGTCGGGCTCACTCTGAGCTGCTAATATCCTTGCCACCAGGCACATTCATTTTTCTTTGACCTTCCATAGACCTTTTCATATTAAATTTGGTGGTTGGATTTTCTTTTTCTTCTTGAAAACTAACAAGAGGATTTATTAGAGTCTAGATAAAAGGATTCTAATGAAAAATGTCCTGATATCTTAGTATAGACATCCCGCTCTATCTTTCATGACTTTGTTTAAAAGTCTCATCTGTTGTTCATTAGATTTTATTGAAGTATTTCTCAGTTTTACGGACAGCACAGAAGGTATAGACTGTGTTTAGTCCTTGGCTGAGTCTCCATCTAGATGTTAGACCTTCATGATAATTGTGACTTGGGGCAGTTCATTGAATTTTTCTGAGTCTCCTGAACTTTTCCATGACCCAGGAGAAATATTGGGCCTTGGTGTGATTGAGTGATGTGAAAAGTGAAAGAGATAGTGTGAAAAAGAAAATACACCCAGTGACAGACTAAAAGTGTAAGAGAATCAATACATGTTTGGTAACCATTGGTGATCAACGTTTATTTTCTATTTATTTACTTTTTTGTCATAATAAGTGAGTTTGATCAGACTGTGACTTGGCATAGTTTTAAAAGGAATAGTTTATAATAGTGTAAAGTAAAGTAGAATGCAGTTTAGTATAGTATAAAATAAGAAAAAAGTATTCCTAAACTAAATAAATTAGATGCTCAAATTAATATGGTAACACTGGAAAAAATAATATTTTAGCTTTTTGGCACCTCCAAGATGTACATTTGCTTCTGTCTGTGATGTCAGTGGAGGGCTGGGCAGTCAGCAATGGTGGCAAAATGTTCTTGAAAAGGTTTATCTCACGGAATTAGCACTTAGATTATAGACTTTGGGGATCCATTCAATCTGATCTAATCCTAAGTAATTATTAGATGGTCATGCTTTTCCCTTCCTACCAGTACATTTCATTTGTCACCATAAATATCTCACTTAAAATAGAGGCATCTATGGGGCCCAGAGAGATAGCACAGTGGCATTTGCCTTGCAAACAGCCGATCCAGGACCAAAGGTGATTGGTTCGAATCCCGGTGTACCATATGGTCCCCCGTATCTGCCAGGAACTATTTCTGAGCAGACAGCCAGGAGTAACCCCTGAGCACCGCCGGATGTGGCCCAAAAAAACAAAAACAAAAACAAAAATAAATAAAAGAGGCATCTATATGTAGTTTATGTAATTATGTAGTGCTTGCCAATTTTATAATTGACTTTTTAAAATAATCTTTTCTGTTATGGAAATTTTTCTGTTACTATGTGGATACTTAATCTGTAGGTACAGATAATAAATTTATCATCCATAAGTAATTTTGGGAGTTCCTAAGGGAACAAAGGAGAAGAAAACTCTATTCCCTCATGAACTCTTACAGATTGTTATTGGGGCCCGGGAGATAGCATGGAGGTAAGGCGTTTGCCTTTCATGCAAAAGGTCATCGGTTCGAATCCTGGTGCCCCATATGGTCCCCCGTGCCTGCCAGGAGCGGTTTCTGAGCATGGAGCCAGGAGTAACTCCTGAGCGCTGCCGGGTGTGACCCAAAAACCAAAAAAAAAAAAAACAAAAAAAACAAAAAACAAAAACAAAACAAAAAAAACCCAAAAAACAGATTGTTATTAAGTTTTGCTTTTTTCTACATTTTTTCATATGATTCTCAAAAGGTGATGCATGGAAATATAGCAAAGCTGATTCAAACCCTGATGGTGCTAATATTTTATATTTTCAAATGAAGTACTTGATTATGGAAATACTTTAACAAGATTTTTTTTATTAGTTTTTTGGGCCACACCCTGTGATGCTCAAAGGTTATTCCTGGCAATGTACTCAGAAATCACTCCTGGCTTGGGGGACCATATGGGGTGCTGGGGATTGAACCCAGGTCTGTCCTGGGTCAGCTGTCTGCAAGGCATATATCTTACCGTTGTGCTATCGATTCAGCCCTTTAACAAGACCTTAATGATAATCCAATGGAAGGCATATTAAAAAAATTAAATAAAACCACAAAAGTTTTATCTCAGGTTAAAAGCTGGAATTATGTAATTTTTAAGTCCTTTACTTAACAATGCAGTTTTGAAAACAAAAAGGATTGGGGCCCGGGAGATAGCATGGAGGTAAGGCATTTTCCTTTCATGCAAAAGGTCATCGGTTCGAATCCTGGTGCCCCATATGGTCCCCTGTGCCTGCCAGGAGCAATTTCTGAGCATGGAGCCAGGAGTAACCCCTGAACACTGCCGGGTGTGACCCAAAAACCAAAAAGAAAAAAAAAGGATTAGTAAAATTTGAAAGGAAAAATATCCAAAGGGCAAAATAATCTAAAATGGAAACAGTTTTCTCAGCTTTTGTTGGGACTTAGGGTCATGGACATCTGATGTCAAAAGAGGAAGTGCTTGTCAGCATTCACTTTCCAAAGCTCATTTACAGGGGTGCAAGCCCAATGCTATAACTCACCACCCCTGATTTCCCACCTCTGTGGTAATGGGGGTTTCCCGGGAGTTCTCTTACATTTGTTCCTGCCACCATGGGGTTCCCCAGGTCACA
>PVKC010042311.1:0-11983 GCA_004027635.1 Crocidura indochinensis
TGAGGGAAGTGGAAAGCCTGTCTAGAGTACAGGCGGGGGGTTGGGTGAGGAGAAGGGAGATTTGGGACAATGGTGATGGGAACGTTGCACTGGTGATGGGTGGTGTTCTTTACATGACTGAAACCCAAACACAATCATGTATGTAATCAAGGTGTTTAAATAAAATATATTAAAACATAAACAAGATAAATTGTTGGCAAGATTCATGAGAATTATGGAAAGAAAAAGAAAAGAAAAGCTCAAATAAATAAGATCAAGAGTAAAAGGAAAGAAATTACAATAGAACCTCCAGAAATCTAAGATATTACAAAAGCTTACTGTGAACAACTTTGCTCTGTAAGCTAAAGAATAAAAGAAATGGCTGAAAAATATGTGTAATCTCTTGAAACTGAATCAAGAGGAAGAAGATAACCTAAATGACCAATCACAAGGAAGGAAATTAAAAAATAATAAGAATCTCCCCAAGAATAAAAGTCCAGATCTATATAGGTTTACCGGTGAATTTTAAGAAACATTTGGAGAATTACTGCTATTAATCCTTAAACTTTTCCAAAAAATCAAAGAAACAGGAATCCTTCCTAACACATTCTATGAAGCTAACATCACACTGGAACCCAAAGTTGACAGAGATAATGCCAAAAAAGAAAGTTTCAGACCAATATCCCTCATGAACACTGATGCAAAATTTCTCAAAATCTTAGCAATTGAACTCAATAGGCATAAAAATAACAGATAATGATGGGTTTCATCCAAGGTTGCAAAGATGTTAAATATTTGCAAATCAATGAATATTATACACCACATCGGTAAAAGTAAAGATAAAAATCATAAGATCATATAAATATATGCAGAGAAAGATTTTTATAAGATCCAACAACCATGTGTGACTAAAACCCTGAGCAAATAGGAATGAAAGGAACCTTTCTCAAGATAGTTAAATTTGGGCCCGGGAGATAGCATGGAGGTAAGGCGTTTGCCTTTCATGCAAAAGGTCATCGGTTCGAATCCTGGTGCCCCATATGGTCCCCCGTGCCTGCCAGGAGCAATTTCTGAGCATGGAGCCAGGAGTAACCCCTGAGCACTGCCGGGTGTGACCCAAAAACCAAAAAAAAAAAAAAGATAGTTAAATTTATCTATAAAAAGCCCTAAGCCTATATTATTCTTAAAGGTGAAACACTGAAACATTGTCATTGAGGTCAGGCAAAGATCTCCATTGTCCCACTCTTAGTCAACATCATATTAGAATTCCTAGCAAAAGTAATTAAATAAAAATGGAAATCAAAGGAAAACAAATTGTAAAAGAGAAAGTCAAACTATATCTATTTACAGATGGCATGATGACATGCATTGAAAACCCTAAACAGTGCACAAAAATGCTCCTAGAGACAGTAGTTAACCAATACAGCAGAGAGGTTGACTATAATGTCAATACACAAAAATCATTTTTATTACTTTATACAAATAATGAATAAGAGGAAAAAGAGATAAATTTGTCTATACCATTTAAAATAAATAAAATAGTGCCCCAAACCATTAAGTACCTGGGAATCAACTTAGCAAAAGATGAAAGAAACCTATACTATAAAAACTTGAAAATAGTTAAGAAATTGAAGATCTAAAAATAAAAAAAAACATTCCATGATTATTGATGAAAAGAATTATTATTATCAGAATGACCATCTTACCTAAGCTACTATCTATAGTCAATGCAATCCCTATCTAAATTCAGAAAATATTCTTCAAGGACTTAGAACAATCAAATAGAATTTGTGTGGAATCATAAAAGACCCGGAATAACTAAAACTATGTTGAAAACAAGAAACTGGAAACTATCTAATTACCTAACTTGAGCTGTACTATAAAGTTATAGTGATTAAAGCAGCATGGTTCTGGAACAAAGACAAACTTTCTCATCAGTGGATCAGAAGAAAATATCCAATGACAAAAGAACTATTTTCTGGTTATCTCTTAATAATTTCTTTATATAAGCACCATGGTAACAAACATGTTCATAATTGGGTTTTAGCTATAAAATGCACACACCCCTTCACCAGTGTAAATTTTCCGCCAGAAAGTAGGGAAACGGGGACATTGGTGGTGGCCAACAAATTTTTGACTGAGAATATGAATAAAATAAAGACAGCTAAGAATGAATGGACAGCATCTTCAACAAATGCTACTGGAACAATTGGATAACCACTTATAACAAATTAAAGCTAGACCTATACTCACATTTTACAAAAAAGTTAATTCAAAATGAATCAAAGACATTAAGATCAGACCTGAATCTATAAAGTACATTGAGGAAAATAAAGACAATAATAACAACACATTACGAGTTAGAAAATAAACACCTCTCTGTCACCTATAGATTAAAACAGGCAAAACCTCAATAAGGATATATATGACTTTTTTTATACCCTAAAAGCTGAGTACGTGCTTTTCTTAAGTGTACATGGAACATTCTCCAAGATAGAGCACATGCTGGGCCACAAAACATATAAAGTTAAGGACAGAAATTATATCAACTGTCTTCCCAGACCATAATGCACTGAGAATAGAAGTGAATTAAAAATAGAAATAGAGAAATAATTTTAACACCTGAAATTTAAACAGTTCACTATTAAACCAGAGAGGAAATCAAAGAGAAACTCAAGAGATTTTAGGAAACAAATAAGAATTAGGACACAAACTATCAGAATTTATGAGACACAGCAAAAGTGGTTTTAAGGGGAATATTTATATCTTTGTGATCATTCATCACGAAGGAAGTAAAGGCCTATAGATATAATTTATCACAGAGCATTTCTTAGAAAATGACAAATAGGAAATCTAGCAGCAAAGTAACCCAAACACAGAACACAACCTAACTTACATAACATCACAAATATAAGAATGATACCAAGTGCCCCATCAAACTACAATGCAATACAGATTAAGATTGACTGTGATTAGAAGATGTGGAGAAAATCTAACTCCTGGAGACTAAACAACATGCTACTCAACAACAGCTGGATCAGAGAGGAAATCAAGGAAGAATAAAATGAGTCCTTGAGACAAATATGGCTCTCTTGCTACTTGATATATATTTTTTGCTACACAAACTACCTGTCAATTGCCATTTTATTTATATTTTTCTCTCTAGAAAAAGCTAAACATGAAATAAAGGAAAACCCCTATTTTTAAAAGGTATTCTTGCATTTTTTTTTTTTTTGCTTTCTTTTGGTTTTGGCTTTGGATCACACCCGGCAGTACTCAGGGGTTACTCCTGGCTCTGTGCTCAGAAACTGTTCCTAGCAGGCTCGGGGGACTATATGGGATGCTGAGATTCGAACCACCGACCTTCTGCATGCAAGGCAAACACCTTACCTCCATGCTATCTCTCCAGCCCCAGTATTCTTGCTTATTTTTTTTGGCTTTTTTTAAAATAATTTTTATTTTGACCAAAGTGGATTATATATCTTTCACAGTAATATTTAAGGTACATATTAACATTGAATTAGAGAAATTCCCATCACCAAAGTTGTCTTTCCTCCACCCCCGTTCCCAGCTTGCATCCCATATCCCCCTGCGTTGCTAGTATAAGTGGTTCCCTCTGTGTCTAGCTTACTACTTAGTAATCATACAACTGTTTGATCTTGGTACCCTCCATTATTTCCCCCTCAATTTGAGAGGAGGAACTAGATGGTTTAAGTTATGTGGTTCTGTTTGAAGAAAAGAAAAACAATAAAGTGGGGTAAAAATCAAATAAGCCGAAAATGGGTGGAGTCCTTATAGAGGCTCTCAACCTCAGTTTGAGAGAAGAAAAGGGAAAAAGGAAGTAAACACCACAACAATACAAAAGAAAATATCAAACAAAAAATCTAGTGAGCACTACAGCAATAAAGGCAAGCACCGCATAATAGCCATGGTCCTGAAATGAAAACATAACAGCGGAAAAAGAAAAAAAATTAAAAAAAATGAAAACAACAACAATACCAAAACCAAAAAAGATTATTTTTTGGGGTTTTTTTTGTTTGTTTTTTTTTTCCTGCATAGGCACAGTAAATATTGAGAACATTAATAAGGTCTAAGAGATACAGGGTTTCTCCATCCTTGAAGTATACTGTCATGAGAATCACTACAGACTCCTTACATATTCATTTACTCTTCCCTAGGTGCTTTTGTGGTGTATGGAAGACTTTTGCTCCGTCATGGGTGATAAAATCAGATATCTGTCTCTAGAGATCTTGGTATCTGCACAGGTCAAGGAATGGAGCTTATGATGAAGTCTTTGTGGTTCTAGAAGTTCTGTTCCTTCACTGTCGTTTTAATCTGTCTTGATTTTTAACTGACAGATAGATCATGTTCAAAATTCTTTTACTCTAGGCACAGAGTAAATAAGTATCCTCCCTTTCTGCAAAGCAATCTAATACAATGTAATTCATTCCATAGAGGTAAAAATTAAAAGATACAGGGAAAAATAGCACAATGTGGGCCAGAGCAATTGTATAATGGTTAGGGCACTTGCCTTGCTTGAGACCTGCCCATGTTCAGTCTCCAGCATCCATATGGTCTTTCATGCCCTATCAGGAATGATTCTTGAGCTCAGATCCAGGAGTAACCTCTGATCACCACTGGATGTGGACCCAAAACAAACAAAATAGCATAATGTTATTTATTATTGAATTTACAGTGATTATATCTGTATATATAAAACCCTAAAGAGCCATATTTTTTTCATTTTTATCTATTCTTGTATAGAGCTAATTGATAAATGTACTTCCCCTAACTTTCAATATCTTTTTACTTCAGTAAAAGTAATAAAAAATGCCTTTTTAAAGTGAAAATTTTGCTTTAAATCATATTATTTTTCATGTATTTTCTCTGTTTTTGATTTGTATGTGAATGAATTCTTTCAAATGAAGTTACAAACTATTACAATGTGTGTTACTGTTAAATAACTTGTTTTCACAAAGAACAATAAAAAGCATTGCTTCTTTCAGCCCTCATATTTAACTTTTCCCCCCTTTAGAAATGACTGCTATTTCTTGTATAAATTAGTCTAACACCATACTGTCACTAAAGTGTCTTTTCCCTCAACCAGTACCTCAATGGCCTCTACCAGCCACCTCTTCCACAAACCTCTTGGTAAGCTCAGTTCTATGGACAAAATACCCAGTTCCACTATATAAATGACTCAGTACATAACAGACACATCTATTTTGATTAAGTGATCAGAAAGAAAGATAAAATTAGGATTACTTGTGTCTTCTCAGGAGTAGAACTTGTTTCAGTAATTTGACTATAACATTTTAAAGAATCCCTAAAAAAATCATTGTATCATAGGGATGTTTAGAGGAAGATTGTGTATGTGTATGTAAGCTGGTCTATACTATCAAAGTAACTTGTAATTTGAGACCCTATCAGCTTGTGTTACTATGTAAATAAATCCTAAATTGTCCATCTTGGTATGACAAATGATGAGATATCAACTTAGGAAATAAAACTAAACACCTTTCTCAAATTAATTCTCCAGTTTAATTATAGAAGATAAAGTTTTAGATTTTATGAAAATGTTTGAGTTTTACAGAGCAAGTTAAGATTACTGTTTGGATTTATAAATACATTTCCCCTACATATTTTAATGTTCATATTTGACTTATTTGTCAAAATATTATTAGTTTCATAACTAAAGACTTGAAGAGAATAGTAGATAGTGATAATTCTGATAGAAATACTTATGAAATCAGAGTTTGAAAGGAGAAAGTGAGAAAGATAGGAAGCTTGAAATTGTGATAATAGAAGGACTACAGATATTGATATTGGCAAGACCAAAGTACAGCCAGAGGCATGAATGCCTAAAATAGGATAGAGAGCAAGGTCAATGGAAAGCAAGGCCAGAGTATCAGGATCATTATCCCCTTGGGCCTAAAAATCATTAAAAATTAAAACCAAAGCAGTTTAACCAGATGATGAGCTTGGTACTAACATTTCTTAACAATGAATGGGATTAAAAGGAGTTGGTTGTGTGATGAGTGGAACAAGTAAAAATTTTATTTGGGCGATCTGATAGCAATACCCTTAAAGAAGCTGAGAACTGAAAGACAGGAGATAATGTCCATATTCTGGGGAAAATGTGAACCAAAGAAGCTATCTGCTTCTGTTCTCGGTCCTTTGAGATGTAGATGGCAAGAAAATCAGCTTCCACTTGCTAAGTATACAGGGAGACAATATCTTTGGAGTATATGCAGGCTTTAATTAGAATAAGAGAGTGAAAGTGGACTTCTGTTCCTGTGTAATGAAACTGGAAGGCATCATGTTAAATAAAATAAGTAAAGGGAAAAAGTACAAAAGCAAGATGATATTATTAATCTATGATTTATAAATAAATAAAACAAGGAAATAGACCATATAAAATGAATACAAGTCCTCAGCTTTCTATAGCAGAATTTCATTGCAAAATTTGTACAAGTGGGTAGAAGAATGAAAGTAATCTGCACTCTAGATGTGGCATAAGAATAGTATTAATTGTTGTTGGGTACTTTGATGATATTGAATATGCAATAACTTTGTAAATAAAATCACGAAAATTAAACTATTCTAATCATGTTACCTAAACTTCAAGACTAAAAAAATTAAATTTAAAAACACAATGAAGATTAAGGATAGAGGATATTTGATTGTGTTCTGAGGAACACAGTGGTAGTTAGTGTTTATGGATACAGAGAAGTTAGGAATGAAGCTAATCAGAATTCTGAGTGGAGTGGCTATTCAGAGGTGAAGGGATGAGGGGAATAATAGACCCTTCTGCACTATGGTACAGTGACTGGGTCATCAAACCTAATGAAGAATAGAGCTGACAGATATTCAGTTCAGACATAATGGCCTGTGTGGTTACAATCATTAAATAAATAATTTTTTAAAAAAGACTAAATGGGAATACAGCATGAGTTATATAGACTTCATATGATTAATGACATTTCATGTAACTATTTTAATTTTAAAACTTTGTGTTTTAGGCATGAAGTTGGGACAATTATTTTGATAATAAATGGTGGTACCTTATTTATGATAATGATGTTTATGGCAATTTTAGTTGTCAATTTTTACATAAATTGATCTAGTCTATACAGAAAACATATATTGTAAAACATATAGGACAGTTTGTAATAAAAAAATCTTCATTTTCTGGACATGGTCTTCTAATTCTGAAGATTGGTTCCAATTAATTGTTTTGCCTGAGCTCATCTGCTAGTGAAAAATAAGGCTTCCAGTTATAATGCTAGAATTTTCATTCAAAGTAAGATTTTTAAATTAGAAGCTTGTCCTATTAAACTATACTCTAAACTCCTGTAAATGTTCATATTAGTAATACAAACAACTCAACTCCATAGTAATATTGTGCTAATTAAAGTAAACAGTACCCTTCAAAAAATTTATCAATGGACTTTTACATACCAGTAAAAGTAATATAAAAACAATCATGATTCACAGCACAATAATGAAACATTTTAGAATAAAAAGGAAAAATAAATATCAATTTAAAATAACAAAGCTAAAACTACTTATTTATCCATTTGATTGAGGTTATTTCTTTGGAGCGGTTGTTTGGAACACACTTGGTAAGTTCAGACTTACTCCCAATCCTGTGCTCATGTATTGCTCCAAGAAGTGTTCTGGAGACATCTGAGAGTCAAGATCAATAAAAGTGACCAGTAGGAGTGTGAAGGGTTAGGTATGCATAGCAAAGTCATTTTTCATAATAACAAAAGTATCTTGATATGTCAATAGTCTGAAAACGCCTAACCATTGCACATAAGTTGAAAAAATTAATAAGTATAAGCATTAAAGCTGATTTTCAAGTAGGATCTTCTTCTGAGTACAAAATTCAATTTACAAAATCAACCAGCTGGACTAAACATTGGATCAACCAACCAAGGAAGAATGTCAAGAAATTTGTGTGGCACCTATCAATATCCCCAATGGAAGAACTCAAATGTCTATGCCTGCCTGATTGATAGGATCAAGTAGTGCTTGTTGGAGGTTCTTGACACAGATCACAAAGATATGTCAATAAAAATTTCCCTTTAATCAATTATGTATCATGCTTCTGTTGAATTCCTCTCATACTTCAGATACAAAATGTTTCTCATGAGAACAAACTATAGTGCATTTAATTAAACTTCTATAACATATATCACAGAACTTAAATGAATGACCCCTTTTAAAAATTTTCTTCGCTCAGAAAAGCTTTCCTCTTTCTCTCATTCCACATAACATTCTCTTCATTCATATTTATTACAACCTACTATGTGCTAGTTGTAAAAAAACGAACTTCAAGCAGGCAATCACTTGAACACAATTTTACCTTAGTCATTGAACCATGGGAAAGGCCTTTCCCCAGGTTATTTAATAGCTACTCTCATTTACTATATAGGCAGAGGATACCATGGAGAATGGATAGAGCATGATTAGATTACTCTGGGAAGAGGAAAATTTAGAGAAATAATGTTTTCAATGAGGCAACACCCTGCCTTTTTTAGTGGGTAAAACTTTTGCTAGTGTTATTCAAATATTCTCCTTTAACACATTTCAGTGTTTCCATGGTCCTTAGAAGAATAGGCTACTGATTTGATTTCATCCATGTAAGTATCTCTTGGGAAACTGATCTCAGGTACACTCACAAGTCAATTGATTAATTTGACTTTGATACTACTAATGTATGAGACCAAATAAGCTTGGTATAATACCACAAGTAATTTTTAAACAACAAACATGTGTTTGGGTATTGGAAACCCAGCTATGTCATTTCCATTTAAAGAATAGTACCGGATTCCTAATTTAACCTTTTGTAAACAGTGAACACTTATCTTTGACCATGAACTCCTGTCATATAATTAGTTTATTTGACCTTAAAAGTATAGATCTGTTAGCCTAAACTCTCTATGCATGTTCTCTCCTTCAAAACGAACGCTTTTTCTTTCATTAAAGTCAGCATCCCATGACCTTTCAATTCTGTTAGAAAAGTTAGTCTTCTGGTTAATCTGGACCAATTGGTTTTTGAACCACCATTCAGTGACAAACCATTATTTCTAATTTAGCTTTTAATTGGTTAAAATGTTGTTGCTGTGAGATCCAGTAGCTGTCAGATTTGCCTGCTAGCCAGTCTGTTTTCTGGACATATTTCAAGTCATTAAAGTAATATCTCCTGTTTAAGCCAGGGATGTTTATCTTGAAACCAAACCTACTGTTCTTCATGCTCTTATTTAATTACGGCCTAAGGAATGTTGGAGTAAGTTCTCTTGCAGACTGGGGACTGATATGCATTGGGATGGGAGCCCTTATGCTTTGGGCAGGATTCAGGTTTTTAGGCTAAATGCTATTTTTTAATTATCAGGTGAAATTGCTATACAAATCACAACTTAGCACTGATTCTAAATATGTTTTTCATGTTTTTGTATTACTTTTGCCCTAGTTTTGAATTTATCCATGTACTAAAGAACCTAAATATATTAGAGTTGAAGCAAAAGAGTCAAAAGTCAGAGTACTTATTATCATTTCACTCTTTAAAATTCTAGGTATTAAGGCCGGAGCAACAGCACAGCTGTAGGGCATTTGCCTTACACAACGCTGACCCATGAAAGACCTAGGTTTGATTCCCGGTGTCCTATATGGTCCCCAAGCCAGAAGTGATTTCTGAATGCATAGTAAGGAGTAACCTTTGAGGGTCACTGGGTGTGGCCCAAAACAAAAAAATTAAAATTCTAGATATTGTGCTTCCTTTTATATTTGTCCTACCATTAGTCATGATGAACAACATGTGCATTTTCATAATTCTTTATTTAAACAATCACAAAATCTAAAGAAATCATCCACAGATAATTTCCAGCTATGTATTAAAGAAAGTGTAGGCGCACATCACAAAGAATGAGAACAAACATGCTGGCAGGGATGTGGAGAGAAAGGAACTCTTATCCACTGCTGGTGGAAATGCCGCCTAGTCCAACTTTTATGGAAATAGATGTGGAGATTCCTCAGAAAACTGGAAATTGAGCTCCCATATGATCCAGAAGTACCACTTCTAGGAATATACCATAGAAACACAAAAATACAATACAAAAATCCCTTCTTTATACCTATATTCATTGCAGTACTATTTACAATAGCCAGACTCTGGAAACAACCAAGAACCCCTTCAATGGATGAATGGCTAAAGAAACTGTGGTACATATATATATATATAATGGAATATTATGCAGCTGTCAGGAGAGATGAAGTCGTGACATTTTCCTATACATGAATGTACATGGAATCTATAATGCTGAGTAAAATAAGTCAGAGGGAGAGAGATAGGTGCAGAATAGTCTCACTAATCTATGGGTTTTAAGAAAAATAAAAGACATTCTTGCAATAATTTTCAGAGACAAAAGAGACGAGGGCTGGAAGTTCCAGCTCACTACATGAAGTTCACCATGAAAAGTTATGAGTACAGTTAGAGAAATAACTACATTGAGAACTATCATAACAATGTGAATGAATGAGAGAAAAAGAAAGCCTGTCTAGAGTAAAGGCGAGGGTGAGGTGGAGAGGAGGAAGATTTGGGACATTGGTGATGGAAATGTTGCACTGGTGAAAGGGTGGTGTTCTTACATGACTGAAACCCAATCACAATCATGTTTGTAATCAAGGTGTTTAAATAAATAAAGATATCAATTTAAAAATAGTGCTACCTGTTGACCTGCCATTTAAGGCTGGATTCTCCTGATTTCCTGAGTAATTGTTGATATATTATTCAAGTTTCCTACCTCCCAGCAGCCTCCCTTATAAGAAAAATATAAAACACTATTTTATAGCTTTCAGGCGGTGAGTAATCATAGAAGTACTTTCAAAACCAAGAGCTAAACGAAGTCTTATTAAAATACTCACCTCAATGAAAGAGGTCTTCAGGAGATTATAGGCAGTCAGGACTCATTTAAATGGGACATGAGCCAGAGAGACAGTACAGTGGTTAAGGCGCTTGACTTGCATGCAGTCAATCCCTAGCACTACAGATATTCCCCATTTCCTCTCCACAAATGACTTCTGAATACAAAGCCCTGAATAGTGCCAATTGTTTATCTTAGATCAAAATAAATAAATAAATAAAAAATGAACAGAAGCATCTTATTCCTTTGAAAGGCCTTCATCCTATGCAGGCGACTGTGGACATACCCTATCCTAGAGTTTCTTGCATCATAAGTTTCTCTTCTACTTTTTCTTCTTTTTCTTGTTTTCTCTCATAGTTTATGATTTCAGTTTGACCAATTTCAGAGTAGTAAGTGGTCAGGAGAGTTCTTCCCCCAATCCAGATATCAACTTCCATAAGGGAAATGCCCCAAGTGAAACTTTCCTAGCCCCTTTTGTTTCTCCTCACTCTAACTTTGGGTAGGTAGAGTTAGTGATTAAATTGGTTGAATTAGGAACAATAACAAGGAGTTCTTGTGTCAATACTTCCCTCATTGTTTCAGTATCACTTGTCAATTTATTTTTGGCTTACAATCACATGATAATGCTTCCTATTGAAAATCCTGCACTACAATAGGTAGCCTTGGGTAGTTTTTCTATTACTGAGTCGGTAATTATTTCTAATCTTGGTATTCAGATTGCAAACTGAGCAAGAATGATCAGTTTGGTCTTCTCTCTTTGTTTTTCTGTTTATATTATTTCATTGATTCAAAATAAGGTGACAAAGAGTCATATTGTTTATTTATTGGGCCATCTCAATACATTCAAATTTACAAACTTTTATTTCTTACATTTTTCCTTTACTTTCTTCTGAGCTCTAGAATTATATATTAATAATAACCTAATAAGGTACTGTCCCTTTCATATATGTAAAAATATATGTAAAAAACCTAAATTATGACTGAAGCCCAGCATTTCTCTCTGGACAGTCTCTCTGCTGTGTGCCTAGGCCCAAGATTTGATCCTTTCAGAGGCCTCATCCACAAAGGACTCCACT
>PVKC010042312.1:0-11982 GCA_004027635.1 Crocidura indochinensis
AAAAAAAAAGGTTGCTGACCACTGTTCTAGGGTGATCACATTATGTTCTTTTAATACCTTGAAGTCCCTCATCCAGTTATTTGATACCACAAGGACTGAAACCATCCTGTTTCTCCCTTTTCTGTCTTTACTCACAGGATACCTTCCAGTTCCATTTAAGTTGCAGCAAATTGCATGATTTTGTCATTCCTTGCATAGTACTCTGTTGTATATGTCTTTGTTGTATGTATATGTATGTATATATACCATACTTCATAATCTACTCATCTATCATTGCACCCCTAGGTTGATCCCATATTTTGTTTATTGTACAAATTGCTTTAATGAATAATGCTCTACATATATATACACATATACATACATATATATACATATATGTATGAACATTAGAGTGTCCTGGGAATAGAAACCCAGAAGTGGAATTGCTGTGCCATGAGGCAACTCACCTCTTACTTTACTTAAAAATCTCCAGACTGGGGCCAGATAGATAGCACAGAGTGGTAAGGCGTTTGTTTGCCTTGCATGCAGCAGATTCAAGACGGACTGTTGGAATCCCGGCATCCCATATGGTCCCGTCCCGTGCTTGCCAGGAGCGATTTCTAAACACAGAGCTAGGAGTAACCCTTAAGTGCCATCGGGTGTAACAGAAAACAAAAACAAACAAAAAAGAAATCTCCCTACTGTTTTTAATATGGGTTGAATCAGACAATATTCTCATTAGTAGTAGATGAGAGTTTCTTTTTCTCCCTCTTCCCCTAAGCTCTAGCTTGGAGAAGCTTAATCAAGAAAGAGTTCTAGGCACATCGATCTAAGATGGCTACCCCCTACTCCTAATCCCCAACCTACAGAAGAAGAGAAATCAGAATCTAATCAAGAGGTTGCTAATCTAGAACATTATATTAAATATCCTTTACCAAACAGATGTACAGTCTGGTTTTTGAAAAATGCAAAACTTTTTTGATAAAAGCAAAACTTGGCAAGCAAATCTACTGCTAATCTCTAAGTTTGATACTGTTGAAGACTTTTTGGGCTCTATACAACCATATCCAGTTATCTAGTAATTTAATGCCTGGCTGTGACTACTCACTTTTAAGGATGGTATTGTGGGAAGAGGAGAAAAACAAACCCAGACAATGGTTAATTATATTGAGCAAACAGCAGAGAGGTGACATTGATCGCTTCTGGCTAGAAACACTGCTGTGCCTTATTGGAGAATCTTTCTATGACTATAGTGATGATGTGTGTGGAGCAGTTATTAATGTTAGACCTAAAGATGATAAGTTAGCAATATGGACATGAAAAACAGAGAGGCAGTCACACATATAGGGAGGGTATATAAGGAAAGGTAAAGATAGTTATTGGTTATCAGTCTCATGCAGACACAGCCACTAAGAGTAGCTCTACTACTAAAAATAGATTTGTTGTTTAAGAAGACACCTTATGAGTATTCTCATAGGAGATTGCACCAAGCAATCGAGATTTGGGAGCTGAACCAAAGCCTCTTCAAAAGCAGAGTGGACTGCATTTAAATTTGATTGCCATCTAAATGTTACTAGATATAAGAGAAGTCTCTTTCACCTTTGTCTTGTACTTTTGTTTATGTTTTTTAGGTTTTGTTTTGTTATTTTTTTTATTTTGGCTAGTGTCTGCTATCCCAATCAAAGAATTACAGTATACATCATCCCTGGAATCCATAAACGTGTTCCTGACTAACTGTGTTATAGCTTGGTAGAATTAACATTACAGATACATTTTAACCATCCAAAATACTAATGAGAAAAATCCAACAACTTGAATTTTCATATTTTACAGGAAAAATTGTTAATGTTCCATTGTATGTGGGAGCATATTTGCTGGTTTAAGGAGAGTCTGACACATCCAGTTTTCTAGCAATAATCTGTTTCTCATTTACAGCATTGTCTCTGCTATGCTCTTGCTGATGGTTGCTAGATTTTTTTTTTTTTTTTTTTTTTTTTTGGTTTTTGGGTCACACCCAGCAGTGCTCAGGGGTCACTCCCAGCTCCATGCTCAGAAATTGCTCCTGGCAGGCACGGGGGACCATATGGGGCACCGGGATTCGAACCGATGATCTTTTACATGAAAGGCAAATGCCTTACCTCCATGCTATCTCCCGGGTCCCTGGCTGCTAGATTTTAACTTATTGGTTTCCCTACTGATAATATCAATGATTCTTATTTCAGTTTTTATTTGTTTTGCTTTTGTAATATTGGTGAAGGATCCAGGAATATGACACAAAAGTGAAATACACATTAATTTTGTGCATTCTTTGATAAATTTTTTGTTTTGTTTTGTCTTGTAACTATATGCCTTGCTACAAATTTGTGCATTTCATTCAAATCAGTGATCTATGTTTGTGTGATTTCTTAAACATAATTGTGGATTATAAAAAATGTAACATCAAAAAAAAAGAGCAAAAAAAAAAAAAAAGCTATGCTGATAGCACAGCAGCATTTGCCTTGCAAGTAGCTGATCCAGGACAAAAGGTGGTTGGTTGGAATTCCAGGGTCCCATATGGTCCCCCATGCCTGCCAGGAGCAATTTCTGAGCATGGAGCCAGGAGTAACACCTTGAGCACTGCTGGGTGTGACCAAAAAAACCAAAAAAAAAAAAAATGTAACATCATAATTACATTCCTAATTAGAATTAGTATGTCTGTTTTTATATCTTTATACTGTTTTTTAACAATTTGTACCTACTTAGGTTATTTTGCTTTGGATAAAAAGGGCTCAAGTAGGAAAGTGGTCCCATTCATATTAAGACCGTGTACAAAACTGTAAATAAAATATGTATAGTGAATTGTCTTTTTAGACAACTTAAAAAAAAAGACTTGTAGAACTCTAAAGGTAAGAGTAAAGAGCCATGGAACTCAGTCCAACCCTTCTTTTTGCAGATAAGGAAGCAAAGAAGTGGAGAGATAAGTCACACAAAGAGTTCAGAAGAACAAAGAAAGCTCTTTATCCTTGATGGAACAGTCTCTCAGTCTTTTATTATTTATATAAAGGGAGCATTTGGAGCTAGTGTAAATTCAAAGACTGTTCAAACCTACCCCTATTTTGTTATTGGTTAGAGTTGTTTTTCTTGTTTTGGTTTGAAGTCTATGCCTAGCTATGTGCTTGTGGTAGCTCCCAGTGGAGTTTAATCCAAGCATGTGCTTAGCCTTTTGAGTTATCTTGACAGTGCTTGACTGGTTCTCTGAATGTACAAATGTCATAAAGATAACAAGTTAAGCAAAGAGTTACTTAGCATTGAATCCTGGTAGCTGAGGCTTGGATAAGTCAAAGAGGGATACTCAGAAATTGCTCCTGGCAGGCACAGGAGACCATATGGGATGCCAGAATTCAAACCACTGTCAGTCCTGGATTATCTGTGTGCAAGGCAAATGCCCTACCCCAGTGCTATTTCTCCAGCCCTATTTATTTAATTTTAAAAAAAGATATAACTTCTTTATTTAAGCACCATGGTTACAAGCATGTTAGTAATTGGGTAAGGCTTTGCTTTTCAATAAATTGTAAAGAAGAAAGTTAAATATCTTTGATCAACTTTAACTTTATGAACAATGGAAAATAACAATGTTCTTAAAAGAAACCTGAGAAATTTTTGGTGTATGCAAAAGTAAAACATTTCTGGGCTGGCTTAATGCCTTGCTGAGTTGACCATCTATACTACTGCACCCAAAGAAGAGAGAGCTTTGGGGGCTAGAATAGTAATAGTACAGTGGGTAGTGTTCTTGCCTTGTACTTGATCAACCCAGGTCCAATCCCTGGCATCCCATATGGTTCTGAACCTTAACAGGAGGGATCTTTGAGCACAGAGTCATTAGTAAGCCCTGAATATTGTAAGGTGTAACCAAATAAACAAAGGGGAGGGGACTTTGCCAGGCATGCACAGCTCAATTATGTTTTGAACAGACTTAGTTTAGACTTGTATTTGTGCACACAAATATTTGTCCTGTGCTAAGCCTAAATAGATGGACACGTCGCTTTCTAAGGTTCAAGAGCAGTTTTCTTCAACAGTTGGTCTATATAACACAGATTGGTATTCTGCAAGTATAGAAAGCTTGAAAACCATTGGTCTACTATCTTGATTCTAACCACCAGTCCTGTATGCAGAAAAGTTACGGTCCATAGTTTTAAAAAGGTAGAATACTGCCCTTCAAAGACTGGCTTTCCCAGAGTTTTGATACTTATTAAATTACACAGTTCTTCTGGCACCATTCCACATAAGACTGAGAAGAGCAAATCTTGAAAATCTCTCCTGTTATTATTTCTTTCCAGTTCTGTCAGGAGAACCTCTGAGGACAAACCGAGTGCTTCCTGCTATTCCAAGCCAACGGGGACACAGCACAGAAGCTGAAGAAAGTGAAAACCTTGCCGGTTCTGTCAATGATAAAAATTAGCTATGGGTTGCAGACTGCAGAAATAGAGATTATATGTTTCAATTGGCAAAGAATGAGATTATTACTCTAGTCTGTAAGAACAAAGACTAATTCAGAAAACTGCATTCTATAAGCCATTCACATTTTTATAAATCAAAATCCTTATTCAAAAATAAAGGTGTTTCCAAATGAGCACTTAGAATCTTTAATTGTACATACAATATGTCAATGAATTTCTGTAACCTCAATTCAACATACCAAATTTAATTAAAATATATTGTCAACAGGGCACTACGTTAAATAGTTAACTTTGATATGTTTTGTGGCATGTTTGCTATTTTGTTCTGTGTTTTTTTAGTGATTTTATGTTTAAAATGTATGCTTTTGCTGAATAAAACAAGACAAAAACAACACATTTTACCTGGATCTCCATGTTTATTATAGGTCTATTTTATATTTAAAACTCTTATTTTAAAAATGACCGGGCAGTGGCACTGGAGGTAAGGTGCCTGCCTTACCTGAGCTAGTCTAGGACGGATCGCGGTTCGATCCCCCAGTTTCCCATATGGTCCCCCAAGCCAGGAGCAACTTCTGAGCGCATAGTCAGGAGTAACCCCTGAGCGTCACCGGATGTGGCCCAAAAACCAAAAAAAAAAAAAAACCTCTTATTTTAAATCAAGAATTACATTTCTTTAATCATGACAGCTATAGTTCCTGGCTGTACAATCTTCTAAAAATATTTTCTAATGCCAGAAGTTCCTGGATATCATCCAAATTACTCTACAGTAATTTCCTTGTTACTTGATTATTTCTACCTGGTATCTTTTTCAGAAACAATTGTTTGTTCCAGGAATGAGAATATCATTTGAATTGAAATTATCTACATTCTGGTCTAACAAGATGGAATAGACATTTATCACACATTCCTCAAATTCTCTACATTTTTAATAACTTTTTTCTGTTCAAAATATAATGTTCTCTGTCTACTTAAGACATTCCAAGATTATGACTAAATAGAGTTTGAAAATATGACTACTAATTAGAGACCTTCTTACAAAGATGGTCTCATGTTGATTGGATTAATTCAGAGTTCAAATCTGAGCCACAAGAGATCATAGACATTCCTTGTTATTTCTGAGTCTGCATGTTATTTTGTAAAAATCTCAAGCATAATATGCACCATTTCCTATTAGGTATTATTGGTTGAGGTCAGTCGACTCTGCCCTTAACTAGATGCTCCATGAGAGCCCAATCTGGTGTTGTAGTTCTATATTTATAGGGCCTGTCTCAGAGTAAGCTCTCAATCATTTCATTACTTTTAGGAAACAAAAGAAGGAAGGACAGAAACAGAGAGTATGTAGGGTAAAGAGAAACATAAAAGGATCATGAAGAAGTTATTAGTTCATTGTCCCACAAGAACAAGAATTAAACCAGAAATTACAGAACAAAGTATTGAATAAACCACCCAAAATAGGCAGTAAAGGGAGGGTCAATATTGGTGTAAATATAACTGTCTCCGGCCAGAGAGATAGCATGGAGGTGGAGCATTTGCCTTGCATGCAGAAGGATGGTGTTTGAATCCCGGCATCCCATATATGTATGTTTATATGTATGTATATATATGTATATGTATATATATGTGACCCAAAAAACTATATATATATATAAAGTATTTATCAATTTATCAATTTTTGCCCATTTTCAAAAGTATCGAGCAACCTTATATTATAAAGTATCTTCTCATTTTATCATTTATAAAACAACATCATTATGAACATTTTTTCACATAGATAAGTCATGTTTTTACACTTTTTTTGTATTATTTGGGGGGGGAGAGTCACACCCAGCAGTTCTTAGGGGCTACTCCTGGCTCTATGCTCAGAAATCGCACCTGGCAGGCTCCAGGGACCATATGGAATGTCGGGATTTGAACCACTGTCCTTCTGCATGCAAGGCAAACACCTTACCTCCATGCTATCTCTCCAGCCCCTACATACATTTTTTAATAGTTTTTATTGAGACCAATTGAATTGCAAGTTTTTCACAGTTATATTTAAGGTAAATAGTGACAGAAAATAAAAGCAATTCCCACAATCAGTGTTGACCTTCCTTGGCCACTTTTCTCAGCATGCATCCCATACCTCCACCCTTAGCCACCTGGACTGCTAGTGTAACAGGTTCCTTTTGTGTATAGCTTGTTGTAGTTTGGGTCTCTTGATTTTATTGCCTTAGACTTTGAGATGGGTATTTAGGTCTGATCATTTTTTATTTCCACTCAATGCTTGTTAGACTGCTTGCCCCTCATACCATCCACTTTTCTCAACTTATAAAATTTATAAATTTTCTCAATTTATGAGGCAGAACAAAATGATTCCTGTTCTATGGTTTTGAATAAATAAATAAATAAATAAATAAATAAATAAATAAAGCAAGGAGGAGCTGCTGTCTAGAAGCTATCAATATAAATTTAAAAGAAGAAAGAAAAATAAAATAAAGGAAGAAAGGATATTGGTTTGGCAAGTTTTGTTTTTTTTTGTTTTGTTTTTTGTTTTGTTTTTACATAGGCACAGTAAGTATTGGGGAAATTAGAAAGGAAATTCCCTTGGTCTAAGAGATATAGGGTTTCTTCACCCTTGAAGCATATTGTCATGGGATCAACTACAGGTTCCAGCCATATTCATTGTAGAACACCAAGGTCTTTTTTTTTTTATGGTGCCAGGAACATTCTGCTCAGTTATGGTTGTCAAAGTTAGTCTTCTGTAATTAGAGATCTTAGTTTTTGCACAGGTCCTAGGAAGAAGTCTGGAATAGAGTCTTTATGGTTCTTTAGTGATCTTGCATAGATCAAAGGACAGAGTGTCTTCTGATTTCATCTCACAATTAGGTGAAGAGGTGGGCAACCTGCCTTTAGATCAAGTTGTTGCTGTGTCTTCATCATCAGGATGTTGTATGAACATACGCTGATGCAAGTTGGTGCCAGAGTTGTATTAGAGACTCCCACAGGGGGAGTTTGATTACTGGTGCTGTTGCAGGGAACTGTATCAGTTCTATGGTTGGGATCCAAGGTTCAAGGTTGGATGATCAATGTCCAATCGCGTGAGGTCTAAGTCGAGTTCCCATGACAAATATTCAGGGTGGAAGAAGCATCTGTATTATACAATTTATGTGTTCTCATCCTTAGTAGATAAGAGCTTGTTTCTATACATAAGATTACCCCATTTTAATGTGCCTATGCAGAAAGGAAAGATGCCATATTATATTGTTGATGCATTAGGGGGTAAAAATGGCAGGCTATATAATCTCTGTACCCTCATTTTGACCTGAGCTTTTATCCTAAGCAAGACTTGTCTTCTAGAATTTCATACTAAGTGGAACCAGAACACACAAAGAAAAATAATAAATAAAAATTTAAAAAGAAATGTCGGAGGCTACCTTTACATTTGGAAATAGACAAATTAAGAAGTATAACTGTTAAGGAATTAAACATAAAAAAATTTTTTAGAGATCACAATGGTATGCAGGGACTCAGCTCTTATTTCTCACTTGAGAACTCCTGGACTGTAAGGTACTCAGAATTAAACATGGGTTTTCCTTATGCAAAGCATGTCCTCTGACCCTATGTTCTGTTTCTCTATGCAATTTATATAGTATTTGCTTAGATTATTATATCAACCTGTATTACCCTATATTTAGGCAGAGATTCCAAAGCAGAGACTGAAGTTAAGTAATTTGCACAAAGTTAAATAACTAATATATAATAGTGCAGAGCCTAGAAGTAAATCTTTAGAAAGATAGTATTTAAGTCCCTAATAGTGAGTCTTTCTAGTCTGAGATGTGAGGTCCATGTGTACAATAGTTTGCATATACAATTTCCAAATCATTCTATTCCTATTCCAGAAATTCCCTAACTATTGTGTACCTTTGGCAAAGACTTCTTTCAAAATTTATACACTCAGCCTAAAGTAGAACTACTGGTAATAATGTCTGTGAAAACTTACACCAATAAAGTAATTTGTGCTAAGCCAATTGGAATTGTTAAACATTAGGGCTTTACTCCATTTTTTTTCCCAGTTCACCTTCGTGAACTTTTATGCTAACATAGGTATTGTTTCTTTCAGTAAATACTTAATTCTTGTTTGTTGTTGTTCTGGTTTGATTTGTGACTACACTTAGTTGTGCTCAATGATTACTTCTATCTCAGTGCTTATGAATTGCTGTCAAATGTCATGTCAAATTGCATGTCAAATGCATGCCAAGAATAGAACTCCTGGCCTTTTTGCATGCAATTAATTTTTCAGTTCCTAAAATCAAACCAATATAAAGAGATTTTGTGACTCACATTATATAAAGCATAGTCTGAAATATAATACAATTTTAGTAAACCCTATCAAGTGGTTGATTAGAATTATAGACCTTCCAAGTAAGATATAGTCTTTAATTTTTTTCCCAAGTTGGGAATCATGTGTAGAACTTTACATATGTAAAAGCAAGTGCTTGCCTGAGCTACACCTAGCCCATTCATTTGTTTTTCCTCTACTCTTTCTTGGAAGAAGGGAATTGGAACCACACTGAGTTTCTCAGTGTTTAACTCCATCTCTGTGCTCAGGGATATGTTCTCACCTTGTGGAACATATGGAGTAGTGGGAATTGAACTGGGCAAATAGTGTGTAAGGCAAGTGCCTTAGCATCTGTATTCTTTCTATCACTTTACTCCTAGTCTTTGAAATGTGTATACTCACAAAAGGTCAAAAAATAGCGCCAAATTTTAGTTTTTATATAAGATAAATTTTAAGTATAATTTTGTGTGTTTGGGGACACATCCAGCAGTATTCAGGAATCATTCCTGACTGCATTTGATGCTTACTCCAGATTCTGAACTCATTGATCACTTCTGATGGACTTGAGGGACCATTTGGAGTTCTAAGTGGAAAAACCTGGATTGTCATATGCCAGGCAAGCATCCTACCCATGGTGCTGTATCTCTGGCCCCCAAATATAAATTTAATTTATAATAAGTTTAATTTATTTTGCTTTATGGACAACACCTGACAGTTTACTGAGGCTACTTCTAGCTTATTGGTTAAGAGAATATTTTTATTTTTATTTTTTATTTTATTTATTTATTTTTTTTTATTTTTATTTTTTTTGGTTTTTGGGTCACACCCAGTGACGCTCAGGGGTTACTCCTGGCTATCCTGGCTATGCGCTCAGAAGTCGCTCCTGGCTTGGGGGACCATATGGGAAACCGGGGGATCGAACCAAGGTCCGTCCTAGGTTAGCGCAGGCAAGGCAGGCACCTTACCTCCAGCGCCACCGCCCGGCCCCTGGTTAAGAGAATATTTGAAAGCAGATATCAATTGTGGACTCACTCCTGCAAAGCAAACTCTCTAACCTTCTCCCTTACTACCTACCCCTCTCTCTATATATAGAGATATATCTTTATATAGATATGTGTGGGTAGGTATCACACATGCAAGACAATGTGCTCCATTGCTAAGTCACTTATCCAGCCATTCTGGCATTTTATTTTTTGGTTTGATTTTATTTGAAAATGAAGTATTACTGGTTGATTTGGTTTGGTTTTGGGGTCATATCCATCCGTACTCAGTATGATCATTGGCTCAGCATTCAACTATCAATTCTGGAGGGGCATAAGAGACCATATGTGGTGCTAAGGATCAAATCAAGAATGGCTGCACCTTACCTGCTCCCTCCCCCACTAGAGTTTGACCTCTGTTTCTGTTTTGTTTGGGAAGAACACCAAGCTGTGTTCATAGACGGCTTTCTGATTTTGTGATGGAATTGGGATCTCCCAGAACAAGCATGAGCCATTTCCTTGGTCCCAATTCAGCATTTCAAAGATGGCATTTTGAAAACTACTCTTGGGAATCCACCATAGACTTAATTAAGGTCATTAAGTTGGAATCTATTTAATCTTAGTATGAAATCTAATAATTAAACTAAAACTAGATTAATAGAGGAATGTGATATAAGCTCTCACATAATTCTTGAAGTCTCTTATGCCCTTTAGGGGAAGTTAGTATTTTAAAATCCTGAAATCAGAACCAATGTGTTTACTGAACATTGGCAAAGAATGTTAATACTGAAAGATGAATACTTTCAACACACTCTGTGTTTCTCTGAAAACTTTTTTTTTTCAAAGATACTGGTAATTTCTTCCTCTTCCCATTCTGACCTCTGTTTCAGACCTTGATCTTTTTGAGTGGCTGGTTGAGTTCCAAGGCACCTTCTGAGGACAGATCTGGGAAGTCAAAAATGCATTGTATCAAAATCTGAATTTTCTGGTCAGCATGTTTTACTAGCACAGTTGTCAATAGAACAAAGGCTTCACTGACATGTAAAAAACAGGAAATAACCTCTTACTAAATCCCTATTAAAATTTTTACTGGTGGCGGAAAACCCTACCGCTGCTCTGACATCGATCTACTCAAAAGAGACTTCCCTTAACACTGAGAAGACTTAAGAACATCAACGACCTTCGTACTGGACAGGGCTTTCTGCATTGCCCTTTAACTGTGAGATGAAACTAGAGGACGCTCCAAATCCTGATTTCAATGTAGGATATGCAGATTCCAGGATCTTTAATACAGAAACATGATACTAACAACAGAGACTGTGTGAAAAATAAAAGTGTGTTGGCACTACAGACAACGACTTGGATTGGGCAAACTAGTTTGCCTGGAGCCTAGAGTTGGTCTTATGCCAGGAAACTTCAGGGGTAGGATCTCCTTGTATTTAGGCCGAGGTTTTTCCTTTCCATGTCCCCCATATTTTGGTGGGCCTATACAATTATTGCCACTATAACATCGTCTTTACTGTGCTCCTTTGACTCTTATCCTTAAAAAGAAAAACTCACTTTTGAGGTTAATGTAAACTAATCTGCATGTGCATAGAAATGTAAAAAAGTACTATGCCTTCAATGTTTATGTTTTATGGCTTTAGATTGCTTGATGTGTTGCTAAGAAATATGTATTACAATCTGGGAATTTGAGGGACAAAGTAATTGTACATGGGTTCTGTTTTATTTTTCTTGATGTTCTTTGGCTGAAAGTTCAATGTTAAGATATCAGCAAGGGGACTTCTGTGAATTCTGTTTATGGATGATGGTCCTCCCACTGTAACTTTACCTTGTCCTCTTTCTTTGCATCTTTGTTCTCATAATTAAAAATAAAAAATTTAATAAAAAATTTTTTACTGGTGGCTAATAGAAAAGTACCTGACAGAAAAACTAAGGCAAAAGAAACACAGCATTTCTCCTTAGATGAATAAGTCCACTCTAACTTGTTGACTTTATTTCTATTTTATTTTAATTATTTTCTGGACTTTGCATCACACCCACTAGTGTTTGGGTGCTATTTTCTGACTGCCCTTCGGAAAACCTGAAGTACTGGGAACCAAACAAGGGCCTCCTACATGCAAAGATATGATGAAACTTTTGAATAGTTTCTACCCTCAAACTTGTTGACTTTAATAATAATTTGGGGCCACGGAGATCCAGGTTTGATACCCAGCACCACATGAACAGATATGGTCAAAAACTTAAAAACTTCATCTAAGTTTAGCAA
>PVKC010042313.1:0-11974 GCA_004027635.1 Crocidura indochinensis
GGAGTATCACCATTTTAATGGTGTAATTCCTACCAATTTTTGAACAGGGTATGTCTCTCCATTTTTTTTTTTTTTTTTTTTGTTTTTGGGTCACACCCGGCAGTGCTCAGGGGTTACTCCTGGCTCCATGCTCAGGAATTGCTCCTGGCAGGCACGGGGGACCATATGGGGCACCGGGATTCAAACCAATGACCTTTTGCATGAAAGGCAAACGCCTTACCTCCCATGCTATCTCCCGGGCCCTGTCTCTCCATTTTCATGCATTGTCATTTATTTTTTGAAATAATATTTTGTAGTTTTCTTATATAGGTCTTTCAACAATTTTAGTTAAATGGAATCCAAGAGTTTCTGTAGCAATACTGTGAATGAGATATTTTAATGTACATTTTTTTCTCTATCATTATTTGTGTATAAAAATGCCATTGATTGGGGGACCGGGTGGTGGCGCTGGAGGTAAGGTGCCTGCGCTAACCTAGGACGGACCGCGGTTCGATCCCCTGGTTTCCCATATGGTCCCCGTGCCTGCCAGGAGCGACTTCTGAGCGAATAGCCAGGAGTAACCCCTGAGCGTCACCAGGTGTGGCCCAAAAACCAAAAAAAAAAAAAAAATGCCATTGATTTTTGTGTGTTGCTATTGATGTCTTCTTTCATATTTGTCAACAATATATATTTTTTTGGATTTTGGGCCACACCTGGCAGTGTTCAGGGTTTATTCCTGGCTATCTGCTCAGAAATAACTCCTGGCAGGCACGGGGTACCATATAGGACACCGGGATTTGAACAAACCACGTTAGGTCCTGGGTTGGCTGTTTGTAAGGCAAACTCCACTGTGCTATCTCTCTGGTCCCTGTCAACAATATTTTTAAGTATTTTACTCATCCCACATTAGGTGCATATATGTTTAGGAGTGTGACTTTTTTCTTGTCTTAATTATGTCTTAATAATTACACAATTATGTCTTAATTATTACACAATGTCCATCTTTGTTCCTTATAATATTGTTGATTCTAAAGTTTGTGTCATCTGATATTAATATGTACATGCCAGCTTTTTTAAAGTAGTTGTTGCTTGGATGATTGTCCTCTAACCTTTGATTTTGAGTGTATGTTTGTTTTGACTATCATATGTGTTTCTTATACGCAGAAGAATATTTAATTCTGGGTTTTTTTTTTTATCTATTTTGCCACTCTGTTTCTCTTAACCGGTTCTTTTAGTCCATTGATGTTGATTTGTCATGGGATTTAGAGTACCAGCTAAAAGAGATTAGTAGAAAAGCACCCCAAGACACATCTTAGTTCCAATGACAAATCCCACCAATAAAGATAGAATACATAAATCAGCAAGATCAAAAAGGGAAATTACATTCAAAGAAGCATCCTTAATATTTAGCAAAGACTTTTCGCAAGGAACTCTCAATGCTTGAAGACAGGGAATATAGTGAACAAACTCAATGAAATTAATGCTTTGCCAAAATATCCCTGTTATTGCCATCTCTGAAAACCTTGAGATGAAAATATGTGAAACTTTCCAAGAAACACTTTTGTATAGGCTGGAAAAAGAAAGTCTTACTTGAAGACTAATTTCAGAATGATTAAACATGGAAAATATATTAAACTTCTACCTCTTTATGTTTTACTGTACTAGAAGATATTGAGCAATTACTGTCCAATGGAAGCTATAATATTCAACCACCATGACTGACACATTCTATATTCATGAATTTTCTCCATTTAACTCTCTACTACTGTACATTAGATGATCCATGTCTTTTCCAATAAATATTTACCCACAACATCAAAATCTCAGGGCCTGTATATGTATGGTACATTTAATATGTAATTATTAGACTAATGCAGTTGAAAAAGGCATTTATTTTTAGACTATACTTTCTTAAACAGAGAAGGTAGTTAGAAGAGATAAGAACTTGCTTATAAATGTTATTCCACAGCTTACTATATACATTGTATCATCATTTATCTATAGCCCCCAAAACTAGGAGATATGGATTATGAAATGGTCAATACAGTCAGAAAAATATGCATCTGATAATTTTCTGAAAAGAGACTTAAATTTTCTCAACAAATATGTGAAGACTTTGCAACCCTCATAATTATAATTATGGCTCCTGATGGAAAAGGAGTTTGAAACTGTTCCTGTCTGAACAATCAAAGGCTTTAAAATTTAATTAACTTATTAATTTATGCTATAGCTCTTACATGGCCAGGAAGAGTGCTTTACATCCCAAGAGTTCAAAGTCATCAAATTTTACAAAGCAATGCTACTTCCTTATCCTACTTAGAAGTTCAAACACGTTTATGCTGAGTTTCTAATTTATGTCTCTCCTGAAAATATCATTCACCTGTCCAAATAAGTAATACTTTGGGATTGGGTTATCTTCCTTTCTCAAAAATCTTTCCCTGCACCAATGTTCAAGAGTTATGTTCTCTGCTTTATGTACACATTCCCACTTTTGGTAAACATTTTGTTTTCACATTGTCACTTCTTTTAAATATTATTATTATTATTATTATTATTATTATTATATTAGTATGGTTTCTGACATGAATAAAGTTCTCAGATATATGTTCCATGAGAACCATGTAAGGGTTCTTTAATTTTCATTCTTTTTCTCTAAGCTTCATCTATTTTATCAATTGAATATGAGCATTAGAAAATCAGAACTGGAAAAAATCCCCAACAATTTCATTCTATCATTCTATGAGCCTTTACAGGTACTGATGCTTGAGTTCCTTTACATATATACTTAACATACCACTGGAACAAGCAATATTATTTGAATGAGATTCTCACAGTTGAATATTAGCCAACAGAGTCTTGAATGTCGCATGCAAGTAACACTTGTTCTCAAAAAACTTACATTATAAAGGGAAAGAGCAAAAACACTGGTTATAGTAATTATCAGAAAACTTGGCATCCTGTACAATAATAGTTTTGCATGAGGAACAATGGATCTCATAGACCTGAAACTCAATTCCATAATAGAATATGAAGCCATACAACAGAAATAGCATCTCTCTACTTAATAAAAAGTAATTTATTAAGTTATACGGGATAATAACTCACAGAATCACAGGAGACTTAGGGAACCTAAGTCAGAGTAAGTCAGAGACAGTCAGATCAGAGTAAAAAAAGATGTCATAGAACCAGGCTATCTGGGACCTGGTACAAATGCATGAGGTATTGCGCCCCATATGCAGCCTTGGACAATACCTATCAGTCCTGCTGTTTCTGTTTTACTATGAGGCATTACAAACCTGACTCAAAAATACCTGAGGGGTCAGAGTGGTAGCACAGCGGTAGGACTTTTGCCTTGTATGAGCCTGACCCAGATTGAACGCGGGTTTGATTCCTGTCATCCTATATAGTTCTCTGAGCCAGGAGCAATTTCTAAGTGCAGAATTAGAAGTAACCCCTGAGCGATGTCGCGTGAAAAACAAAAACAAACCAACAAATACACAAACAAAAGAATACCTGAACTCTTAATTGAATTATCTGGGTGCTCTTATGAAGCAGAGATTGTAGGGTTCCCCTAAAAATCTTCTGGTAAACTCTCAGAGTCAGCTATGACGTTATTGTTAATTTTATCTTTGAGCCACATTTGACTCCAAAGATCTGAGAACTTATTAGTGTAAAATAACTATCAAAAGAATTTCCTCTGACCCTCAGGTCGAACTGGTTTATAAACTCTAGATGAGTCAGCTTACTATGCAGACCTGAGTTTTTAAGCAAGTTGGGGATGAATATTCTCTCATGTCTTATATCTCTAAATTATAAATTGCAAATTGCTTTGCTGATACTTAATGTACATTCATTCAAACAAATCAAGTAATTTACACAAAAAAAAAAACCATTTTATAAAAATCTCCTCCTCCGAACAGGGTATGCCATAGGTTTTTTCTAAAAATTCTAAAGTCACATATGAGGACAAGAAAATTGTCCATGTTTCTGTGAAAGCAGAATCACTGAGGTTTATTTTCATATGCACACAATTCCAATGCCCCATTGCATTATAATGTCATTCCTCATCCATTGTATTGACCATTCTATGGCAGAAGGAGGACAGAGAAAATGCCTGTATAGGACTCCCGTTGTGTAGGATGTGGTGCTAGGTGTGGGGTCAGGGATGACATTTGATAAAGGACTAAGAATGCAGTAAATTTTGTCATTAAAGTGTTCTAGAGAGTTGAAAATGTATTGATATTAATTAAAATAATGACAATCTTCAGATCTGGAGAAAGAGCAGCAAGTAGAAAACTTGTCTTGCTTGCAGCCAACTCAGTTTGATCCCTCGTATTTCCTATGTTCCTCCAAGCCCCACCAGGATTCCTGAGTGAAGAACTAGGTGTTAGCACTGAGCATAACCACAAATGGGCCAGAAACCAAAACCAAAACAAACAAAAATAATGACCATCAAAATCATTCAAACCTAGGGACATGGCTCCTTTAAGCCTACTATCAGTACAACTAAACAGCCTCAAGAAGCCATGTGATCTCTTTCTCATTTTTTTTGGGAGGGGTCACACCTGGCAGCCTTCAGGGGTTACACCTGACTTTACACTCAGAAATTGCTCCTGGCAGTCTTAGAGGACCATATGGGATGCCAGGACCCCAACTTTCTGCATGCAAGGCAAATGCCTTACCTCCATGCTATCTCTCTGGCCCCAGAAACATGTCTTAATTTAAGTCAAAGCACCTCCTACACTGTCACTTGGATTAAGGTCTGATATGGTCAGGGGCATGACTTAGAAGGCAAAAGGGGGATTGAGCATTGAAACATGTATGTGAAATTCCCAAATCCTCTAAGTATTTGCACTCCCAAAAACTGCAGCAGAATCAATTTTTCACTCCTCACTCTGTCTGACATTACAACTCATTGCAATTGCTTTGACTGAAGATCAAAGTAGGTGGATTATTTTTTAAATATTGTAGAATATGATTATATATCTCTCTATGCACTGAAATTCACTTTGGAGGAGCAAATGCTTATATTATGTGTGGCTCTTCCCTCCAAAGTAAAATCATGCTTCCTGTTCAAGTGCTCTCTGACACACGCAGAGCATATGATAACTTGGGGGCAAACTCCTATTCACACACACTGAGTGAGCTCACAGGATGAAGTAAACTCCTTCTAAACACAAAGTATATGATCGCATGATGCATATGCTATCTAATACATACACATTAAGTGCATGGAACACAGCCTAATTTAACACATTGTGTGAGACTATCACACTTTTTTATCTCACACACACTACTGAATCAGTACATGGACCACTCTCTGAGTGACTTACATGCAGTAAATACAGGGCTCAAACTCTGATAACACAGTTGAGTGACTATACACACTAACATAAGCACATATACGTTGAATACACATGACATAGTTCATTTGAGGGTCCTCTCCCCCTAATTCCATTTTTATTTTTGTAAGGATAGAAGAGGGGGTCCTTTATTAAGCTTTAAGTCATTTCACTTTAATTGCAAATAAGATATGTTGCAGCGAAATGTAATTTGAACACATCTCAATTATCATATGGTTGTTGAAGTGTTGGCTCGAATAATTTCACTAGCATGCACTATAATATTTTTATCTTTCTGCAGCTATTCCTTCTTCACCATGTCAAAGAATTTAACTTACCATTTCTTTTTCTTTTTTTAACTCTTCATTTCAAGTTCACCCAACCAGGCTGCCTATGACACACACCTTTTCTTTGTACAGGGTAATTTCAGGGTAAGATTAACAACAAACACGTGGTGGGTAGTTAAGACCATATTGTCGAGACTTTTTCTTCCAGATTCATTTTATAGAAGATAGAGGGACAACAGATTAAAAAAAATCACATTAAATTTCTCATGAAAAATCTTTTATAAAAACTGAATATCAAACATTGGGTTCTATTTTGTGCCTGCTAAGAAGAATAGCTTAATTATAACTACTTCCCTTGCTCTATGTTCTACCAGAATAAAGTTCAGCAATAAATCCCAAAATCATTTCATAGTCATGCAGAACTTGCTTCTGAATCTCAACTATAACTCTCATATTTCTCTGGTCCTATATTCTGTCATCATTCTGATCATCTATTATATATTTCTATGCTCCTATAGTAAATATTTCTCAAAGGCAGGTTCTGGCATATTTTTATTAAAGTAAGAATAAAATAATAATTTGAAATAGAAACACAATTGCACAAAACAGTTATCTATTTGGAGATTCCATAGTTTAATGCTAATGAATATTATACATGACACAGGTCTGAGGCTGATTTTGTTTTTACTAGTCAGACAGTTCCTATTTTAATTATATTAGAACTGTTTCTCTTAAAATATGACAATCATTAGGTTTATAAGAGCGATGAAAAAGACACTTCAACCTCTTAGAGACTTGGGGACATATGTCAGCCCTTGTCATTCTAACATGTGGTTAAGTGTTATGGGAAGAAGTGCTTAGAAATACAAAATAAACAAGGAAAACTATGTTTGCTATTATTGGTGTTTGTCCTGTGGTTGATAAGTCATAGAGGAATGATTAAACTGGAAGTTCTATTGAAACTATCAATGATTTTTGGAACTTATCAAAGCTGTTAAAAGTGAAATTATCTTAGAAGAAAAAGTTTAAGAGCCAACCCATTCTTCACTGAATGCTGCTGAAATTATACCGAATGAGTAAGCAGAGAATTAAAATATTATAATTCAACAATGTGGCTTGGCCAACTTTCTCACTGGCCATGTGCAAGCAGTAATGCTGGGACATTAAGGTATATTGTGGCCTGACAGCAAAATATGCATAGCTAGATTTTCATATTTTCAATGGACAGATTGCCTCAAGAAAGGGCCTTTTTGCTGTTTGGCTTGTCTTCCTTCGTAGATAGTTAACTCAGTTGGTGACAATTTGAATTAGGCGAGAGTACTGTATTTCAAAAGAGACCTAAGAATCTGAATTTAGTGTGAGAAGCTTCGAGAAAAGAAGCCAAGTATCCGTCCTAAATATATGAAGACTCTAGCCAATATTCCCATTCAGAGTTCTGAATATTTATTGTCAGGAATACTAGCTGTGCAGATTTCGTATCATTTTTCAAATTCCACCCAACAGAGCCAGCTGGTCAAACACTTAAATCCATTACTTTCCATTTGAGCTACATAAACAAACATCAAAGATTCTTGTTCAAGTGCTGCTTAAAAGGACTTCCTTTCTCTAAATAAGCCAAAAACTTTCAGACTATTTGTCTAAATGCATTAATGCATTTTGCTCCGTGGATTATTTACTTAAGTTTGTCCTGGACAAGTTATTTGGAGCCACCATGATTATTTTCCTCAAAGAATACTGCCACTACTGAGTTTAGATGTCTGGAACATCCTCTCCTTGGGAGTAGAGACAGCAACAACTGTGTGCATGGACAGGTATGTCTCTTGGAATTTTCTCAGGCTTCCTACTTCAGGGTGAAAGCCATATGGTGACTCAGTGTCCATAAATTACTGGGGCTGGCATAAGAGGGCAGCAGAGTGTTTGCTTTGCACACAACAGACCCGTGATCTATCCCTAGTATCCCTTGAAACCCATCAAGGGAGATATCTGAGCGAAGAAGAACCAGAAGTCCTGAGGACAACTTGGTAGGTATCCCTTAAATAAAACATAATTGGTGCGTGAATGCAGTTTCTTCATTTCACTGCTTCAACTAACTGAAGGAAATTTGCCGTAAAGAAAGAAGAGTTTATGAGCCAAGGATCTGCGAGAGAAGACACAGATGGATTGTTCCTTTGGATTGTTTCAAAATACTGAACAAGAACTGTAGGAACAATAGATATCTGGAATTAGATAGGTCACTTAAGCATTGCAATCTTTTCCTACCTGCCTCTTTGGAAATCTGGGTGAAGGATTCCACACCTTTCTCTCCATAACTTCCTTCAGATGCCAATGTTGAGACATAATTCCAGCCGAGGGCCTTGACTATGTCCACCATAGCTTGGGCTTGGAAGGAGTCAGGTGGGACCACACGGGAGAAGAAGTCATAGCGTCGGTCGTCACTGAGCTCTGGGGCTGTGGACGCATAGCTGATTTGAGGTATCTGAAAGCCAATAAAGCATCACATAAGAGCACACCAGGGGTGGGGGGACTTAATAACCCCATTTGTATCAGGGTAGCTTTATATTTATGAAAATTAGTTAGCTGGCACTCCAATGATGAAGCATGCTTTATTTAATATACCAAGTCACTAACTGTTAGAGTATCTTTTCTTTGGCCATTTACTTTTTACCAGCTTCTCTTTGTTTTTATTTGCAGAGACATATCTGGGCCATCCAGGCAGTATTCTAGGGCAATTCTCAGCTTTGTACTCAGAGTGACCCATAACAATTGCCAGAGAGACCAATAAATGGTACCAGGGATTATTCCAGCACCAGACATATGCAAGGCATGTGCCTTACCTCCTGTTATATCTTTCTGGCTGAAAATTCCCAAATTCATCTTATGAGTTTCTCAAGTATCTATAGATACATTTTTATCTTAAGGCTTTGATAAATCCAAATAACCCAAGTCTTGGGCTCATAATTATCTACAGTTAAGATCTGATATTTGCTCAGACCAAATCAGCAACCCAACTCTTGGACTCAAACATGCTTAAATAAACTTTGAGTTCTAAATATTTTTTATTATGAGCCTGTTTATCTTGTTGGCATAGTTTTCTATGCTGCATCTCTTTATCATTGCTGAAAACCAGTTGCCATTTATACAAAGTTTAACCTTTAACTAATAATATTTCATAGTATTATAACAACCAAGCTATACTGAGATGACCCAACAGCTTCCAGAAGCCAGTTCCTGAGACAGTTATGCATTATGACCACCAGAGGTGGAATGTCTCTGATTCAAGTTCAAAGTCAGCATGAGAAAGCTCATTGGTCTTCATTGAAGCAACTCTTCAATTATAGGGCATTGAAAAGAAATGGAAATAAAGTGGGAATAGTATTGAGAGGACCTGGGATAAAAACAAGATGTTTCTGTTCACTAAAGTTTACTTTTTGTGGTGTGCCTCAATAAATTATGCACCTCAATAAGTTAGTACTGTCAATAGAAAAAGTTTATTAGGAAAATATAGCAAAATGCCTTGTACAGAAGAATATGTACTTTATATCTAGGAGTGATTATAATCAAAAGAGAATATTATGTACTTTCTTAGACTGTTTACCAAGTTCTCTGTGAACTATCAAAAATATCCTCTTTTCTTTCTGTACTAAGATTGAAAAATATCTACACATTTATATCATCATTGCTTTAAATATCTAGTTAAAGCTATATTAACTCATTATGTGCCAATTAAATGTTAAATTCTTATCTAATTCCCAGCATTTTCTTGATGTAAAATCTATATTATACTAGAGTGTAATATATACAGTAATGTAATGCATTTTATAGCTCCATATTTACTATAGTTTTGTACTAAAGAACACACTATTAATTTATAAAGAGGAAAATGACACTTGGGCATAGAATCTAATCTACTTAGCTCACAAAACTGTATGATAAGAAGAAATCAACTAGAAACTGCTTAGTGAAGTTTTGAACTATGACATTTGTTGAATGTTGGTTAAACATTTCAATAAGCATAAAATGGTATAGTTCAGAAGAATAGATGGATTTTGGTCCAATGACATTATAGATTATATATAATTGTATTGATGTGATGTTATAAATTTAAAGTAAGGAAGCTATCAACTGAATACAAACTTTGGACAAAAATAAAAGGAATGAAAGAAAAAGGAAAAGAAGGAGAAGATGAGAAGCAGAAGAGAGGAGAGATTTTAACATAAATTAACAGAAAAGAAGCCAAGCATATGAATACATCTCTCTCATTTTAATTTATAGAAATGTGGGGCACATTCTGTCTCAGAAGTGCTTATCTGTCTAAGTCATTCCTAAACCCCATCTGAAAAACTAACAATAATGATAGAATAAGTGTCTAACTTAATTTACATTTATGTACCTGCCATAAAACATCAGATTTGGGAAATGCACCAATGCGCATAGATTGAACTGTACTTAGTAATTAAATCATAAAACATTTTTCTTCACTAACACACACCCTTGGATAATTGTTACTATTGACAGATTAATATTTCCATTAAAATAAGATCTAAAAATGATCAGACTTGAATATCAAATCCAAAGTCAACAGACAACAGAATCGATACCCAATCTACAACAAGTTGTACAAGAGGGGCAATAGTTGCACTAGCATTTTGTGGGTAAAGGAAGGAGATGTGGGATGCATGCTGGGAACAGGGGTGGAGGGAATGGTCGGATTCATTGTCACTGTGTGCCTTAAATATTACTGTGAAAGATTTTTAATTCACTTTTCCCACAATAAAAAACAAAAGTATCTCCTGTCTTTAGACTCAAACATAATTTTAAAATCCAGTATCTAGTGATAACTATGTCTTCTTTGAATATTGTGAAACCAGAGTAGGGAATAAAATGTCAAGACAAATTTCACTTTTGAAATAAAATTGTGGCTATAGATCAGAATATTCCTTTTTGTGATATAAAGTTGTAGAAATAAAAAATTGAAGTGATCTCAGAGATATGATGTGAACAGTAATTTAGCTATGATGCATCAAATTTTATTAATTTTGTTCAAGTAATGTTTAGATCAGCATAGTATTTCTAAAAATATTTGTTATAACTAGTACCTACAATTGAACGAATTATTAGCTTTCTGTACAACTTCTCCTTGATATATAGTTTTATTTGCTTTCTGTTATTGAAACCCTTCCCTCTTTTCAGTCTTTGATGGAAGTACAGTATAAAACCAATTTTTGATGGAGACAATTTAGCATAATAACTCTTCTATGGAAAAAATCCTATCTATCTCTAGATTTCTATTCTCCAACTAAAAAAGCTAAAACAATTTTTATCTTTATCAGAGGACAAAATTTTCATCTCTGTTTATTATTGTTTTAACTTTTATAACAAGTTTACTATCCTATCAAACAGAAATGGCTTTTTAATGAGCATCAAATAGAATTAAAATTGTCTATCACTACTATATTGATTTAGAATGAATTATTCCTCACAAAATTAACAATATATTTATTGTAAAGATAGAGAACCAAAACAAATAACTTTAATGCATTACGTTCTAATATCAGTTGTTTTTCTTTTCATTTCTGTGTACACATCTCTATGCCATATTTATTATTATTATTATTATAAAAATTATTTATTGTTATTGATTACTTCCAATCCCCATTACCCTTGGCCTTTATTTTTCTCTTTCAGGTTGCATAACAGTCTGGTAAGATAAACCTTAAACAAAATTTAATCTTTATTTTTCTTTTTTCTTTTTAACAATATTTTTTATTTAAACACCTTGGTTACAAACATGATTGTAATTGTATTTCAGTCATATAAGAGTGCATCCCCAATCACTAGTGCACCATTCTATCACCAATGTCCCAAATATCCCTCCACCCCACCCCATCCCAGTCTGTAATCTAGACAGACTTTCTATTTCCCTCATGCATTCTTATTGTTAGGATAGTTTGCAATGTACTTATTTCTCTAAACTCATCACTCTTTGTGGTGAGGTTCATGAAGTGGACTGTAACTTCCAGCCCTCCTCTCTTTTGTCTCTGCAAATTATTGCAAGAATGTCTTTCAGTTTTCATAAAACCCATAAATGAATGAGACCATTCTGTGTCTTTTTCTCTCTCTTTGTCTTATTTCACTCAGCATTTTAGATTCCATGTACATTCATGTATAGGAAAATTTCATGACTTCATCTCTCCTGACAGCTACATAATATTCCATGGTGTATATGTACCACAGTTTCTTTAGCCATTCATATGTTGAAGGGCATCTTGAATTTTTCCAGAGTCTTGCTATGGTAAATAGTGCTGCAATAAATTTAGGTGTAAGGAAGGGACTTTTGTATTATATTTTTGTGTTCCTAGGTCTTTA
>PVKC010042314.1:0-11985 GCA_004027635.1 Crocidura indochinensis
ATTCTTAGCAGAAATAAAGGCTCCTTATTTATGCTGGGCACCCAATAAGTTCTAGGCCTTTCCCAAGATCATACTCTAAGTTCCATCCCAAGAGTGATCCGTACAACCCAGCAGACATTTTTCTGACCCTCCAGGAGAGGTGGAGGCAGAAAGAGACTGGTTCACAAGGACCTGCTAGCCCTGATATGTCACTTCCCTCTCCAGGATCTCCTACTTCCATATCAGTTTCGTGGCAGCTTCAGTTCTGATTCCTTTCCCCTGGCCTTAATTCTGGGGATTTAATTGCACATATATCAAACATCTCAAATAGTTCCTGGGACAAGGAAAGCACATGATAGACATTGGCTTTTACTCTTAACCTTCGAGTCCAAGTCTTCGCGTGGTTATTTTGTTAGGCAAGGAAGAATGGGGTAGAAATAACATCTACTAGTCAATGATGATTTTCTGCTGATTTGGCTATGCTAATTCAATGTCCAAGGAAGATGAAATTTTTGCTTAGGCTATGAAGCCATCATGCTTTAGGAATGTATGCATATGGGTGAATTAATGAGCTGCTATAGGCAGACTTCAGTGTGTCATTTAATTTCTGTGTGTCATTTCATTCTCAGGCCCTAAGAAAAAGAATTCTTTGTAAAAATGTCTCTTCCTTAATAAAGGCATAAAGCCACCTTGCCATATAAAGAAGTCACAGAATCAAAACATCATTGAGTTGTCAGGTACTTTAGAACAGTGCTGGTCTAGGAACAAGAGATAAGACAACGTACAGGCTAAAGTGTTTTCCTTGCCTGCAACTGACCCCAGTTCAATTTTTGTACTCACAGATAGTCCCACTTACTACCAGGAGTTACCCCCGAGTACAGAGTTAGAAATAAGCCTTAAATGTCAGGTGTGTCCTCAAATAAATACAAACATATTTTTATATATTTTATATATAATATGTACATTATATATAATATATTATATATTTATATATAATAATAATATATTATAAATATATATATAAGCAAACAAAATTGCTGGCCTAAACATCTCCTTACTGTAAATTCCAAAAGGGCAGAGATCTCCCTTGGTCTGTCACACTGGGATAAAAGATTGCTCCTTCTATACTCCTTATAACTGGAAAGCCTAGTTTCCCCCTTAAACTGTAAGTGCCTTTCCATCTCTCTTCTTCCTTCAGCTTACTCTCAGGCCACCATGTCACTAGCCACCCAGAGTATTATACTTAGGTCCTGGCCCCATTATCTCTGACCCTTCCTCTGTGTGCTGTGGATAAGCATAGTGGTTAAGGGACATGCCTTGTATGTGACTCTCCCCTATTCAACCCCCAACTTCATGTGTTCCCTGGCACCAGACATTCATAGGTACAGCCTGGGGGACCCCCTGCACTACCAGATGTCCCAGATAATGCCCGCACAACAGGGACTGAGCAGTACCACATCTATGAGATAGGTGTGCACCATATCTATGGCCCATGATGTAACTGCCAGACAGGATGGCTAATAATAATAGGTAGGGGTCCCTTGAACTTCGGAGCACACTTGGAAGACCCCCTACCCTGCAAAAAGAAAACTGAAACTCCTTCTGAGCGCTTCCTCTTACTTCAGCATAAGAAGAAGTTTCAATCATCCAACTCAGAAATATGAACTGGGATTGCTTTCCTCCTGAAACTTTGAGGGTAAAAGAAATGAAATGGGCACTGAAAACTTTGCAAATGGATCGCAAATTGTACCTTCTCTCCTCTGAGAATGACTGGGTGTCTCCCTTTCCTGCCAAAATTAGCAGGCAAGCTGTTGACCCCACCTAGTTCACTGGCACCCTAGCTTGCTGCGGGGGAGGTTTTGAAACACCTATCTCATAGGACCTCAGGTCAAAAGCAAAACCTAGAGACCGCTTTTCTCCAGGAGAACATTCTCACTTCCACATGTGTTGTGTAATGGAAGGAAAGCCCGTTAGCACTTTATTAGACACTGATCATTATAAGTGCAAAAAAAAAAAAAGATTGATGAAGAAGAAAAATATACCCAGAGTATTAAACTGCCCAAGGAAGACTTTGCACTGGCCCTCCAGGCTGAAGGGAACAAGGTAATCTGCTCTGTCCATTTGGCCTCAACACTTGGACTTCAAAGTCCTGACTGACTGACAGCAGGAAAATGGATGCCCACACCTGAGCACACTCTTGTACTATGAATCATTTCTAGCCAAGAAGACTGTGTTATCATCAGATGTGTCTTTATTAAATTCCTAAATCTGGCCTTTCCCAGTTAAATGTCAAACAAAAAGTTAAGAAAACAGTCCAAGCCCAAGAGATGGCCCCAAGGGCCAGAGTGTAGGCTTTGTTTTTAGGATTACTAGCACTGCATGGTCCCTTAAGCACTATCACTGTAGGGTTAGGTCTTGGATACTATGCCATGCTATAGTCCCCAGCACTACTGGGTATGTTTCCCCACCCTCACCCCCACCCCCCCCAAAAAAAGACAGAAAGAAAACCATCTAATTCAGGAGCTGGAAAGTCTATCCTTCCCACTAAGCTATACCACTATTCTACTGAACTGAACGAAGCCTCCACCTAGGCAGCTGTGAATGGGACCACTCAAGGAGAAGTGAGCTCCAGGGTAATCATTTTTGGTTTTGTTTTTGTTTTTTTGTGCCACACCCAGCAGTGCTCAGGGGTTACTCCTGGTTCTGCACTCAGGAATTACTCAGATGCTCAGGGAGCCATCTGAGGTGATAGGGATCAAAGTTAGATAGGCTGAATACAAGTCAACCTACTATACCATCTTCTAGTCCCTGTTTTTTGTGATAAACATCTAAAAAAGTTTTCTTTAAATATGTGATACTTTAAAACACCCTAGAAATTAATCCAGTTTGGCTTTCTTCAGGAAGGAATATTTCAATAGGAGATTATGCTCTTGCTCATAGAAACCAGTTATCCTCTTCCCGTCATTCTGAAAAGTTTGCCCAAACAAGCAAGTATAGTCCCAGAGTCCAGCAATAATAGTGCACTTGCCTTCTAGACACACGGCCATGTGTCCAATTCCCTGGTGCCCCATATGTGGCAGGCACAATTCTGGCAACTCTGCTGTTTTAACTGCTCAGGTCTGCAATTTAATATACCCCAGACTGAAATCTGGGTATGTATCCCAAAGCCAGAAATGTATGGATACCAAAAAAAGGGGGTGCAACTCTTAACAAACATTGCAATATAAAAGAAGTATAAAGCATTATGACAGGGAAATGTGAGCACCACAGAAAACCCCAGGAAGCATCCCAAGCAGGTCATATACACCTCAATTCAGCACACAAACCCCACTTAGAATCATGACCAAGTGCAAGCACGGAAGCTCAGTCAGATGAGTGACCTCTGGCGGAAACCACACAGCACCAATTATCCAACAAGGATAGAAAGGCAGCAGGAGGAAAAAAACACTTATGTCATTCCAATTGGTCAAAGTCAGGTGTGACATCATCTTTGCCTTTGGCCTTCAAGTATGACAGCACCTGCTAGTCATGCCTACTTGGTTTTTTTTGTTTTTGTTTTCTTGGGGGGCCACACTATACCTGGGCTCAAGGTTTACTCCTGGTCCTGAGCTTCTGTCAGATTGAGTGAACTATATAAAATGACAGAAATTAAACCCAGGTTGGCCACTTGCAAGGCAAATGCCCTACCTGCTGTGCTATCGCTTAAGCCCCACACCTGCTTGTTTTTTAAATCAGAAGAAATTGAAATCTTGCTGCTGTTATGGTTTTGTTTGGTTTTTAAATTTTAAGCACCATAATTTACAAACTGTCAATAGTAGGTTTTCATGAACAAAACATTCCAGTATCACACCTATATCAGAGTATCCACCTCCCTACACCACTGCTCCAGTCTCCTGCTCCAATTAGTTCTCCCTCATGCCCCATTTTAGTAAATTTCTACTGAAGACCAGCTCTCAGGTTGCCTCTGAGAGTTTCCTACTTCCTTATTATATTTCTGCCTATGAGAGATGATTCTGTACCTGTCCCACCCCTTCACTCATCATCATTCTCCACACCCATTCACTGTTTTTTAACTAACCATAAAAATCTCTATCTCTATGTCCATATAGATCAGGGGTCTCAAACTTTACCTGGGGGCCACAGGAGACCAAGTTGGGGTGATCCTTGAGTGCAAAGTCAGTAGTAAGCCTTGAACATTGGGGGGTGACCCAAACAACTAAAACAAAACAAAACAAAAAAAAGACTCCTCTAGGGCAGGGCCACAAAATGTTGTACGGAGGGACGCAAACGGTCCACTGGCTGTGAGTTTGAGATCCCTGATGTAGATAGAGATGATATAGATATGATTATAGAGATAGAGATAGATATCTTCAAATTCTGGGGGGAATTCCTTGATGCTGTGTTCTATACAAGTAAGCCGAAATTGCTGCAGGCTTGAGCTGTTCAGTAAACTGAGAATGAGTAACAGAATAACCGAGTTCTTGGACCTCCTACAGAAACTTGCTTGTAGCATCCTCAAATCAAGGAAGGATGGATAAGATGGAGCTGGGAAGCAGCCAAAATGCCACATAAACCCTTTCCAAGGTGTGCATATGCCATTTGTGTGATTACAAGCCCATCTCAGGGTAAATCTATCTTCCATATCACAAACCATTATGGTTCTAGTGGAAATGATGGTGTTAAGAAGAATTGCTCTAGTGTCTTTAAGAAACAAGACCATGACCCTCTTATTTGGTTCAAGGGCAAACTGGGAATGAAAGACTTTGGTGGTGGCAAAGCCAAGAGTAAGCCTGAATACATTGGAGGATTTGGCAAAAAAAAATTATAATAAAACCCTGAAAATGAATTCTGTCCTGCCCTCCTGAGCCTCACCAGATAGTAAAGAGCCCAAGTTTAGGGCATGCTATTCAGGAAGGTAGTTCCCGTGCATATGAACTCTACAGAATAAATCTACAGCATTGCTATAGTTTAATTTTCTCTCAAAACATGAAGTTACATGTCTACAATTTAGGGAAACAGCAGGAACTTCCATGGCTACAACCTCTTCACCACTGATAGAAAAGGTCTTGCTCTTAATGCCAGACACCTATGCCTGCTCTTCTCTGTTGGACCTACCTTTGCAGAGGTGACCCATAACCACTGGCTGACTCTCATTTGCATTGGGGAAAGTCAAGTTGCAAACAGACCTCTTGATTCCAGTTGAACTTAGAGGAGCTCCAAGGGTAAGTGGCTTACTATGAATCAGGCAGATGGTGGAAATCTCCTTTCCTGACTCAAACAGGCTTTTCTCTCCAAACTGGGCTTATGAATTCCTGGGGTGTAAGTGTCCCAAGGACTCTCTCCATCCCAGACTCAGTTCCACTCTCATAATCATGCTCTAGATTAGAAAATTATCTCAGAGTTGATAGTCTATAAATGAAGAAATTTAAATAAAGTCCACCTAGCAAAGCAGATCTTTTCTCTTCCAACACCTAAAACGTGAGCAATTAGATGAAAGCATGGTCCTGGTCGCTTGCTTACTTCCCAGGCTGCCAATGGTCTACACACGGATGCCACAAAAGAACATGTGGTGTCCACTTAGGGGAAAAATCTCAGTAAGGAGAGTCTCTGGCACCTCCTGGAGAGCAGAGTAAGAGGGCTTCCATGAATGAACTGTTGGTGTAAGCAAAGGAGAATGACTCTTCCATGTTCTCCCCAATTCATGTGAGGATCCAACCATCCCTGAATGCTGGATGCTCAGTCACTGTGTCCTGCACAAACTCCTAGACAGGGACTTATCACCCATAACTCTGGAAGGCTCAGAGGAGAAAATTGAGTCATCATCCATGGCTCACAGATCCTTTTCTTGACATATCCCATCAAAGCCTCTGGGTAAGCCTGGTGACAACCCAGAATGATTGAATACTCACTGGTTTCTTTTCCCAAGGGTCTGTGCTCCTTCCTGCCAGGTTCAATGTCAGGGTGAGAAAGTATATAAAGCAAAGGCAATGGGTTGGGGCAGAGGCAATAGACACAAAGCTCACAGCATGGCTATGAAACAGGACTGAGGTGAAGGGCACAGGTGAGATCAACAGGTCATAGAGAGATGGAGAAAGCACAAAGGGCAGGGATGGGGGTGGAAGACACTTCTGGTCTCATTGCTTTCAAAATGTTGGAACCAGAAATCAAATCTATTCAACTTGATGTGCCTTTCAAGGATGGCAGAGCACTTGACCCAGTTGTTTCAAGTCTCCTTGGACTATAATCAAAAGAAAGAGGGGTGTGAGCACCAGGCTCAGAAAAGCACTCCCAGAAAAGTCTGCTCAAACCTATATTCAGCTTTCCAGATTGTTCTAGGGAGCAGAATCTTTCCTTGCAATACGAACAGATGGTTCCAAAAGGAGCAGTACTGTGGTCAAATGGATTTACAAATGTTGAACTGAACAATATTCTTTACTGTCAGATAATGGCTGTCATGGTTACTTTTTATTGAGCCTGTGCAGCATGCTAGAAACTACATGAACATATTATTTCTATCATGTCTTATCCTTATAAAATGCTCCTAGACAGATATTGCTACTGTCACATGAGGGAGACCCAAGAGTCACACAATAACATCTCTGGGTGACACTGACTAGTCCAGGGGCAGTAGTAACATTAGTGTAATGGAGAAAGGGATTGCTTTGTTTGCACTTTAAAGAAGGTAGATTTCCACAGCAGGTGTGATTTATTTTTCTGTAAGGAAATAGGTCAGGCAAATTTGAACCTCTCTAATTTAAACTAAACAGAAAATTATTGAAGCTTCACTCTACTGCCCTCTTATTTTATTTATATTTTTAAATGATAAGGATTTTTCTCTGGGATAGAGAGATAACAGTGGTTAAGGGGCTTTCCTTGCACAAGGAAAACAAGGGTTCAATTGAATAAGGGTTCAATCCCTGCTGTCTTTGGTTCTATCACTAAACCAAAAATTTTGTAATCTGAAACTAGAGCAAGAATACTGCAGGTAAGCCTTGCCATAACCAACCTGGGTTCACTCCCTAAAATCCTATATGGTCCTCTAAGGACCATCGAAAATGATTCCTGATCACAGCAATAATCCCTGAGCATCATCTGGTATGACTCAAAAACAAACAAAATGCAATTAAACTTAAAAAAATTAAGACATGTGGATCTTAAATATCAACCTAAAAGATTTCTTAATCCCATTTGGGATCCTTCACAATGAACTAAACAAAATCATTCAGAAGTCTATTTTAAGGCACCTTTAGAAACTATGCAAATATTAAATTTCATATGTTTACTACCAGGAAAAATTGTCAATCTTTGCAATTATCCTAAAAATGTCATTCAGGTTTATAGTCAAAAAATTCAAGGAATGCCCCCATATTCACAAGGTTGAATCATATTACATTTTATTATAAACTTTGAAGTTATGGCTCTTATTTGACATTATTTCATAAAAAATTTGTCCTGTTCCTTTGCACAATTAAAAGATTTCTTTATTTCTTCTTCTTTTCAGTGTTTGGTACTTAGCATATTCTGCTCATGTAAAGGAGACTTTCTTTCAAAAGTTATCTAAATTAATTTTAAATGGCAAAATGACACCAAACTTAATAAATATAATAAATACAATAAAGAAACTCCTATATATGTGTCTTAGAGATATGCATTATTTAATCTCCTAGGAATTCTTAACAGCCTACAAGAATAGCTGAATTCCAGAATTTGACAACTTGCAGAGAATTTAGTCTATATTCTGCTTAAGTGCACTGGACCATATCCTTAGATGGTTCAAGACCAAATATATGACAAGAAGGAGAAATTGAAGCCCCTATCAGTTGCCTGACTTAACTTCACAGTATTAGGACAGAGCTATAGTGGACACTCTAGCCCAGCATCTTCAACAGTCATGTATGGTTCCTCCCTAAAAATGAACTGACAGAATGACATTCAAACATTCAGAGCACCAAGCATACCAGCATCCTCTTCAAAGCCTGGATAAGACTACATGAACATGTAGAAGACTTCCAAGATTATATATATAGTACATATATATTATATATATACTATCTACATATCAGAAGTTAAAAGGAATGAGGTTTCTCTAATACATTTTAATTAATTGCTGTGGAAAAAAATAAAGATGATATGGACTATAGGGCCAGAGAATAGCACAGTGTACCTTGCACACAACTGATGTGGGTTCAATCCCTGGCATCCCATATGGTCCCCTAAGCTTCTCAGAAGTAGTTTCTGAATTCAGACCCAGAAGCAACCCCTGAACTTCATTGGGTGTGGCCCCAAAACCAAAAAAAAAGTTTTAATACCCACTACATTTATAAATTAACTTAAAAGCAGACAAATGGGCCTGAGTTCTTTAATTTCACTGCTCATTACATGAAAATTTTTATTTAAAGACCTGCTATATGTTTATAAGAATTGAGCCACAGGACATAAAGTATGGCTAGAACAAATCAGAGACTGTGTTCTCAAAGAACTGAGATGTCAGATATCACTGTCATCTGATGTAAGGACCCTCCCTTACTCCCAGGCATAATGAATTCATTAAGGAGTTTGGCAGTCAGTGCACATTCTTGCTTTCCACCCACATTATTGCGTTCATACCGGGCTGATTCAATGTCCATATGCATTATCCATTCATTCAATACCAAAAACTCTTGGTTCTCTGACCACCATTTTGGGCAATAAAATTCATCTCCACTCAATTTCACCAACTTGTTCACATGCACATCCCCTAGACTGTTGCTTTTCACACTTAAATGTACATACAATCGCCTGGGATCATGTTCACAGACAGATTTCAATTCAGTAATCCTAAAAGATGGGGAAAGGAGGAGAGACCTGTTTATTTACAATGTCTCAAGGGCTGGTGATGATGTGGATGCTGTTACAACAGGCTACCCTTGAGTAGCAAGACCTTAGATCTGATCACAATCAGAACCTTAAAAATTCACACACAAAAAAAATTGACACTCTCCCATTTCCTTCTGTGCATCTAATAAGTTCTCTGAAGTCAAACTCGTCCTCCTTTCCTCCCATTCCTGCATCATCAGGCAGGGCTCTGAATAGAATGGTTACCAATACAAGGTTGTCCTTTTATTATACAAGGCAAAGAGACCACAGTCTTATTGAGGCAGAGAAAATTAGAAGCAAAGGTTGTCCTCAGAAGAGTGACTGGAGTTGGAGACACAAGTATAAGTGTTCTCCACGCGTAAGGTAACATCCCACCCAAGTGAGCAGATGTGCTGCCCAGAAACAGTGTTTAGAGAGAAAAGAGCCAAGGGGAAGTGTCTTGGGAAACACCAATATTTGTGAAGCAAGTGAGAAAGAGGCATCATCAAAAGAGACTAAAAAGAACCCTACAATGTAGACCAAGACTTGGTATCTTGGCAACCAAGTGTGGACCAATTTCAAAAAAGAGGGAGACCTTCTCAAAACACTCTGTCACCAAATACACCCCCCAACTCAATCAAGCCATATTATTCACTCACCATTCCCTAAATGTGTCGAGTGTTTTTCTTTTCACACAAATACTTATATTTATCTCACTTAGGAATCTCCTCTGTGTTGTGTGTCTTCTTCCCTTTCCTTCAAGAATCTTCTACACAGGACTTAGCACAGTGCCTTACCCAAAAATACAACTTGGTGAATGCTTCAAAGTATGTATACAAGTCCAATTCATCAGTCACCACCCACAGGTTTAATAATTTATATGGTAAAATGATATCTGGTAGTCAACAAAATTATGGGTGCCTGCAGAGTACTAATGAACTGTATCAGTATCTATATAGCCAAAGAAATTCTTGTACATATGGTTACATCTTACTACTGAGTCCAGAAAAGAATAAAGGGCCAAACATGGAAGTAAATATAATTTATACAACAACAAAAGGCAAACTGGAATAACAAACTTGTGTAGGGATGCTTGCTACCAAAGAAATTCAACTCAATACATGTGTTGCCTGGATACATAGTTACCCAGCATATGTTGGTCTCATTTCCCCAGTTGATATGTGGACTTTTATGCTGGATTGTATAGTTGAACTCTCTCTGAGTCTCTCTCTTTCTCTCCATATCTCTCATTATATATCAGGGCTCTCTATCTTTGGAGATGCCCTCACTCTCTCTTGAGCATATCACTTGTTACTCTTTCTCTCATTCTCTCTCTCTCCCCTTCCTCAGTACCTCCAAATAAAACTTGTTTTATTCTCCCACACACACAAATAAAAAAATTTTACTTAAATAAGAAATAAATTCAATCTCAGCATTGGGGTGATAGTACAGAGGACAGAACTTTTGTTTTGCACACTGCTAACCTGAGTTTGATCCCTAGCAACTCAGATGGTACTCCAAGCAATACCAGGAGTGATCCCTGAGTGCAGAGTCAAGTGTCAGACTGAGCAAAGCTGGGTATAGCCCAAAAACTAAACAAAAATGCTTTCGCATAATCTAAAAACAGTGGCCTGAATTCAATAATTGAGCAATTATTCCACACAGAAAAAAACAGAGTAAGGAACATAACTCATAAAGGTCACAACATTTAGGCCAAACATCAAATTGAATATTATGAAAAATAAAAAATATCATAGCCCCCAACCCAACAAGTTAGTACAGACACATGTATTACATGTGCCCGCTTCAACCATAATTCTAGTTCGAGTTCAGACCAGGCACACCCCTTACTAAAGTCCTTTGCTCACCTCCTCCCTACCTCCAAATCACAGGAAGCAAGAGTAATTTTTTTTTTTGGTTTTTGGGCCACACCCAGTGATGCTCAGGGGTTACTCCTGGCTATGTGCTCAGAAGTCGCTCCTGGCTTGGGGGACCATATGGGAAACCAGGGAATCGAACCGCGGTCCATCCTAGGCTAGCTCAGGCAAGGCAGGCACCTTACCTCTAGCGCCACCGCACAGCCCCGTTGCAAGAGTAATTTTAGACCTTTATAACAGGAAGCAAATTCATGTCAGAAAAGTGCATGTGTATGTGTGTTATCAAATGATAAAGTATTAATCCAAAATAATCTCCTTCAGCTTGACCTACTCTCAAATTCCATAACTCAGAAAAGGTTAGAATCACCACCCTTATTTCAGTTCCTCTCTTTTAACCATTGGCTGCACCCCAAGTCAGGACACTCTTAGACACTGCCACTAGCCTCTGCTGCCTGTACAGGATGGTTCGCTCCTGCCTGCTGGTGCTGTTTTTTTTGGACACTAACACTCAAAGTGCTTAAGCATATAAAACCCCTTTCCAATCACTTTTCATAACTTCCAAAAGCAACTTCATGTGGTTTTCTCCATTTCACAGATTAAAGCCTCTGGCACAGAAGGTAGCATGCCCTGGGATCATTGATTGTTTTAATGCCCATCAATTAATATTTACTGAACCACCACCATGGGCTGTTTGGCCACATCCGCCCACGCAGATTGCAGTATCCGTGGTCAGGCCTTATGAAGCAGAACTCTGACCCAAGACTTTAAAAACTTGTGGCGGCCGTCAGCATCAAACCCCAGAATCCTCTGTGAGTCTAGTGGCCAGCAGAGCTGGCAGGAGCTGGCGGGCCTCGTTTCCTCCAAGTTGGGGGCTAAACTCAGAACTTTCCCTTCAGGAGCCTGTCAAGGGGTACAGAATGCAGTCATTTTAGTCATTACAACACTGACCAGACACAAAACTTCATGGACAAGAGGTGTATCCTGGAAGGACCACACTGTCAGTCCACAGAATTGTTTGACTAAACAAATGTTTCCTAGACAGGCTCTCCTCGAGAAAGAATGGCATGTGAGATTCCTTTCTCTATTCGACCTAATAGCAAAATACCACCTGTGCGTTCCTTTCCCTAAAGCCTTCTCTTAAATGGAATACCCTGATGAAACTAATCTATGGAAGGAACTCTTGGTGTCTTGATGAGAAGGAAATCGACACTGAATGAAGAAAGAGAAATGTTGAGTCCCTAAAGACCCAAGAGTTCATAGACACTGGAAGAAGGAAGGCCATTAAAAAAAAAAA
>PVKC010042315.1:0-11982 GCA_004027635.1 Crocidura indochinensis
CCCGGCAACCTGCCCCGGGGAGTTGCGCCTCCAAAGTGCACCCCTTTAGTCCCGGGAGCACCCCCCTTTTCTTCGCCCCCCACTTGCATACTGCGTGCGCCCCCTTTCTTGCTTGCAAGCGCTCCTCCGGATCTGGAGACTTTCTATATTATCTATTCCCCTCCACCCCTTTGGGGGAGCCGAACCCCCTTTTTCTTCCCTGCAAGATTTAGAATTCGATCTGTTGTCCCTCCCTAATATATATCCCATCTCCCCCTTTCTTCTTTTTTTCTGCCTCTAGGGAAATCTTGCTTCACTCCCCTAATGCACCCCGGGACCCCTTGACTTGCATGCATGCCCAGCTCTTTCTGCTCTGCATGCAATTCTTTCTTTCTTCCTCCTCCTCCTCCTCCTCTTCCATCTCCTCTAAGTGGGACTTGCTAGGAGGTGGCTCCATGCAGAAGAGGACTTTTGAGGGGGGCTCGGTCCCCTCTTTCTCTGTCACCCAGAACCAGCCACCCTTGTAGCTAGCTAGCTCTGGCTTCTCCCTGCAGCTGCCAACCCCAGCCAAATTCAAAGTCCCCGGCAGCTGCGGCTGAGCTTTGCTAAGCTAGCACACACACACCACCAGGAGGCGGTGGGCGTGCAACCTGGAAGGGGTGTTGGTACCCTAAATCCCAGGGGGTGCTGGAGACCCCCGGGGAAGCGGATTTCAAACCAAATCCCCTACCCCAGGCCTTTCCTGAGGATCTAGCTAGCTAGCCTGTTCGAATGCGAAATTGAGAGTTGAGCTGGAGGGAGCTCCAGTGGCTGCAGCTTGGGTCTGGCTTTTCTTTTGTCATTCTTTGTTTACCTCCGGGAAACTTGTTTGTCTTTGACATGGAACATGTGTTCTCTGGCTCTGGCTGGCCTCGGGGTTCCCGGTGGTTGGCTGGTGATGGGGTCGGAGGTGAGGTTGTTGATTTTGCAGCGGTGCTTGGAGACCCCGACTGTTTTGGGAGCCTCCCTTTGCCTTTGCAACTCTGAGATTGCCGGAGTCTCTGAAAGTTGCAGGCGTAGGAAAGCCAGTCTTGCCTTTTTTCTCTTTAGTGCTGGGGTTCAAGGAAGTGACTAATGTCTCTAGATTTGCAAGGGAAAAAAAAAAAAAAAAAGGCCAGGCGAGGGTAGCAAGCTTGGTGAGGTGACGCTTTGAAAGCTTTTCTGACTAATCCACCCATATTTCTTAGCTCCCCATATTTCTTAACTCTGACCTCTGTAGGCTGGTTTCGAGGTTTTACATGTACATGCACATTTCGACTTGCATGACCTCTCTGCCTGTAAACATTTACTAAAGGCTGTATGGTTATTGAAATTCTGAAGACTAACCACCTCGTGGGATTTATGCTCTCAGTTATGTATAATAGAAATTTGTGTCCTAATTGTCATTCATCTCCACCACTTCATACTCACACATTTTGATAAATCACACAACAGATTTTATTCTCTTTCGAGGTTTCATGATAGTTTGTTGGGGGTCTTTTGGGGAGTACCCACTTTAGTGCTCTCAAGGTGCTGAAACCAGGGGACCAGATTTTGCTGGGGCCAGGGATGGAGGCTAGGAGTCAATTGTGCGCGCACACACACACACACACACACACACACACACACACACACACACACACATTTGTCTTTTTTTGCTTTGACTGTGATTTTAGACACCAAAGGCTTTTTGGTTCAGAGACAGAGATGACAATTAAATCAAAGCCCTTTGTGTATCAACAGAATAGGAAGTTGTTGATCTAAAGGTTTAGTACTTGAAACTTGGTCCGTGTGAGACCCCATGTGTGGATGTGCATATTATGCACATGTAAAAGGATGCAGTGTCTGTTGGGTCCCTTTTCCTCTCTGAATTAAGTTCTTAGGAAGCTCTTCTCACCACTCTGTGACACTTCCTAGATGGAGTCATTGATGGAGCTCAGAGCTGTGGCCTTAAATAGACACCAGAGAACTGAGAAGCAGCAGACAGGGCCTTTTATGGAACATTTTTGTTTTTTCACTTTTGGGCCAGCTGTTTCTAGGTACTTTACCTAGGGTTACAAGGTTTCCCTTTGAAGTTTATTTGTGGGATGTCAGAATTTATAGTTCTCTTTCCTCTGATTTAATCATTTAACTGTAGAATTTTTTCAGAATAGTCTGTACTACTCTTGATATTAGGGATTAATTTGGGATATAATTTGGATTACTGTCTTTTCCCCCAAAGCAATATTTTTTTTTATCAGCCCAACCAACCCTTTTGAGTCAAAACAAAAAGGAAAATAAGGAGGGGGGTCAAAATAAAAAGAACTGACCAGGAAAACTGGTCATGAAAATGGATTGAATCTTATATATTATCCCATGTATTACATTGATGTAGTAATAGTTGTAAAATATGTTTCCTTTTAGATTTGCCTACAGGCTGGGAAGAAGCATATACCTTTGAAGGTGCAAGATACTATATAAAGTGAGTTTTTAAATTGTGGGGTTTTTTTCACCGTTGGTGATTTCAATGTTGTGACTGGTCTTTTGAATTGGTTTTCTGAATTGTTGCATCCTCAAAGTCTGAAGGGTTTTTTTTTTTTTTAAGATTTTATATAGTGTTGGACTTTTGAGGGAAAAGATTTCCCAGTTCTCTTATATTATTTGGTTATTTTCCCAGGCATTCATTGGTTTGGAAACTATTATTTATTATTTATGTTTGGAGCTTCTTTATCTTCCTGGGTGAAAGGAACATTGTACTATTTTGTCTATGTATTTGGTCCTTGACTACCCATGTTGGAATGTCTCAAACAGAAAACAAACTGAATAATCCTTGATTTGGGCTCTTAGTGAATTTTTTCCTTTTGAAATGATTTCTGGGTTTTGAACAGAGGTGTTAATGAGTAGCAAAAGTGATGTCAGGCTGGATTGAAGTCTCATGAATAATGTCAGGACTAAAAACAAAAACAAACGTATGCATATTGAATGTTCTTCCTCCATCTATGGGAATGTTCTTTAGTGACCATTCTGCTTATTTAAATATGTTTCTGCTTATTTAAATATGTTTAGGTTTTGGAAAATATTTTGAAATGTTTTGTGGCTTTTTGTGTTTGACAATAGGTTTTAGATAGAGATTACAAAGACTACCAGGGAGTCTTTAAAATGATTTTATATAACATTGAACTAATTTTAATTTCTCTTTATTGGAAATACTTAGAAACTAGTGAAATGATTGAGGTCAACATTGATTTTGTAGGAAAAATCTTTTTATCCTCAACAGTTTCTTACTAACACAACTACTTAGTCAAAAGTATATTTCACTGAACCTGTAAGATATTTTATGAGTGACATTTTTTTAGATCATGCCACACTTCTATTAAATTATAATTGCTTGTAGGTTTAAATTTTTGAGAGTGATATTAATATAAAATGTCAAGGGATATTAATAGGTACCAGGAAGATGTAGGAAGTGGGAGAGAGAGAGAGAGAGAGAGAGAGAGAGAGAGAGAGAGAGAGAGAGAGAGAGAGAGAGAGAGAGAGCTGATCAAAAAAGATTGTTTCATGGTATGGTCCAGCTCTGGGTTACAGTTTTCAGTTCCATCTTTTGTTTGGAGGTTGTGCTTGCAGTATGAAATCCCTAAAAACTAAAGGCAAGTAAAGTGCAGCCATCAAGTACTTTTGTAGTGGTTATTTTCCCCTTGAATTAAAGTGAATTGGTTGTTGCCATGGAAAGGGATGATTCGCTGATGGGGGTGCATTTTAGTGAATTTTGGAAGACTTGTGTGTGTTCAGTATCATTTTTGTTCAGTATCATTTTGTTCAGTAGCATTTCAGCTAATGTATCTTAAGTCAAGCTGATGGAGTTAACACTATAATTCTAAATTTTAAACTTCTGTAAATGCGTTACATTCTCAGTGTTTATTTGGCAGCACAAAATGTTATTCTGTGTGGGCTGAATATATGTATGTTTTAATTTAGCATTAACTTGTTAGATTCTTTTTAGTGTTCTTGTTTTATGGGCTACTTTGATCACATTTTCTTTTATATTGCCTTAAATTAGTTGCAGTTTCGTTGAAGTGTTATGCCTAAGTAAGTTTTTTGGGAAAAATGAGGCCAGTGTTAAGCAATCTGTAAAAGTAAAGGAAATACAAGGACAATGGGGAAGGGGGAAATGCCTGCCATAGAAGCAAAGGAAATAGGACATTAGTGGGGAAAGTGGACACTGTTGAAGAGATTGGTGTTGGAACATTATACACCTGAAACTGAATAATGAATAACTTTGTAATTCTGTAAGTCAGAATGAACCAATTTAAGAGAAAAAGGAAAAAAAAAAGAAATCTATAGTAGAGGATGGAGAGAGGACAGTGGATAAGCCATTATCCTTGCTTGTGGCTTACTTGGGTACTCTTATACCCAGTCCTTTTCAGGAGTGATCCTAGAGTACCAGTGGGCATGAGTCCAAAACAACAAGAAAGAAATCTGTAATAATTTAATCTTTATCTTTGAAGACATTTTAAAACAAGTAAACTTTAAGAAGGGGTCATTATTACTATCAAGTTAAAATTATCCAAAGTAGCAATGTATAACTTACTATGAAGGTAATTTGTTTTAAAACTTAACAGGTAATAGAACTATATTGCTCATCAATCTTATTTGAAGTAAAATAACCATCAACACATACATGATTCGCTGAATTTTAGGTGCTCTTGCTTTTTCCTTTCTGCATTACAACACAGTGTGTATTTCCTGGAATTTTTGTTTTTGACTTGTTCTGAACAATTAGGGATGCTTTCATTCTAATATTATAGTCACGATACCCTTAAGTTTTACAATATTCAAAGTGTTTCCACTTACATTGTTAGAGCTGAATCTCATTTCAGTCATGGATCTAGTGAGAACCACAATTTCCTTGGGCTCACCCCATTATAAAATAACAGATACGGGCCCTTGGAACTTAGTTTCCCAGGACAGCAAGATGAGAAGCAGCAGGACCCTGCACTATATTTAGACTTGTCAGTGTGGAAGGACTGGAGTCTACAGTGGGCAAGTGAGGATGGGAAATGTTTGCATCTCTCATCCTTAGTTCTACAAGCATTACTAAGCAAAGGAGGCAATAAAGTAAGCAGGGGGGGGGCATTTTGGTTCCCTTGGGAAAAAGGAAGATATCAAAAAAGGCCAATAATAAAAGCCAAATCCATCCATCCTCTCTGTGTTGTACCTCATCTCCCTTTGAAGGAACTTGACTTTCTACTTTTGTTCCCAAGTGAGGAATATTTTCATCTCAACTTCTTGCTCTCCTGAAATGTTGGTGCCAGTTCCTTCTGGCAGATTTAGTTTGGGGTGTTGTTTCTTTGGTTTTGGAATAGATGGCGCCAGAGGTCAGAGGGCCAGAATGAGGTGAGGGGCTACAGTAGAGCCATCTCCACATCCTTCACTTAAGCTGGCTGAGGAGGCCATTCGCAAAGTTCTCTGAGTTTTCTGCTGTTTGGGGGATCTCCAGTTTTTCAACCTTGAGCTGGTGGCCAAGAAGAGAGGGGCATGGGAAATGTGGGAAACCATTGGTTTTCCTGTCCTGTGAAACTGTCTTTAATAGACTCTTTCAAAACTTTGTGTAGATAGATAACCAACCACAGACAAGTGTGAAGGATCGATGTGCTTCATGTCTGTGCTGAGATTTGTGCCTGGTGAGCTTATCTTCCCCACAGAGCTGCATGGAAACAGTTAATGACCATATAACAAAGGTCCTGGGATAGTACTCCTCTTGTAAACTGAGTTGGAGATGGAGTCGACTTTTTTACTTTGTTTAAAAAGTATTGACTTTTTACTAGAAGTTGATATTTAGGTCATTGAAGATTAATCCTGTAACCCAGATAATGCATTTTACTTTAACTCTGTTTGGCCCCCAATTGTCAATATTTCAAAATCTTATTTTTTTTATCTTAATATAAATATTTAACACCAGTTTTTGTTTTTTTCAGGGGGGAAGTAGTTATTCTGTGCATGCTAAGTTAACTAGCCTCTAAATCATATCATTATATAGAGAGTTTTTTTTATTTGGTTATTAGTCTGTCTTGTATGTTTAAAAGTTAGTCCATGCTATTTATATTTAGTAAAAATACTGAAAAATATCTGTGAGTTCTATAATTTATTAAAGCAAAGCTTTAAATATTTCAGTGACTTAGCCCATAAAGTACAAAAGATAATGCTGGTTATTTGAATGCCATGATACTTTCTGCTTACTCCTTGAAATCTCTTGCTTAATGACTGTCCTGAAAGGTCTTGACAGCTTAGAATGGATGTGTCATTGACCAGTCTTTTGTGCTCAAAGCTTTAAGATTGTTTACTTAAAGTGTCACATCCATCTTAAAAACAATACTTTCTAAATAGTGTCAGATTTTATTCTGGTTAATTAAAGGTCCTCGTCTTATATGGCAAGACTGGGAATCAAAAATGACTGCAGGGTAATGTAATAGAATATAAATTTGTGAGGTTATATTTTCTTTTTTTTTTTTCCTTAAAATTTTAAATTCCTGGACTGGAGTGATAGTACAATGCATAAGAGGCTTACCTTGCACATGGTCAACCCCTGTTCAGTCTCTGGCATCTCACATGGTCCCCTGATCACTGCTGGGAGTGATCCCTGATTGAAGAGCCATGAGTAAGCGCTGAACATTACAGGATGTGGGCCCCCCACCCAAAAGAAAAAAAAATTGAGTGCTTTTTGTTTTGTTTCGTTTTTGTTTTGTTTTGTTTGTTTTGTTTTCAATGGAGGGACGAGTCCATACTTATAATGCTCCTATTCTGCCCTGGCAATGCTCAGGGGTTGCCCTGCCAGGAGTAGTTGAAATGGGATGCTGGGAATCAAACTAAGGTTGGTCACTTGTAAGACAAATGCCCTTCCTACTATATTATTTCTGCAGACTTCTCTGTAACTTTAAAACGACACTTCAGGGCTAGAGAGATTGTACAAGGTTTAAGTGCTTGTCCCAGGTATGAGCCCCCAAGCACTGCCAGTAGTGATTAATCTGTGATCCAAACTGCTGGTGACTCAATCCCTACTGCCCCCCCTCCATCCCTAGTGGCATCTTCATAAAGGAAAGATGGTATTCTGTGATATATTGGGAATTTCTGCTGTAAGCAGCAATGTTTCTGCGATGAAATGCACAGATCAGCATGCCAGGACTTCCAACCAATTCCACCTTGGAATTCCATTGCTCATGGTTTTTGCTCTAGGGCCCCTGCTCAGGACTAGACCCATTCTGTGGTCTCTCTTGGGAAATCCTTGTAGGTTTTATTATCTCACAGCCTCTCAGCCTTCGGTTGGATGGTATCTTTGGGTGCTGTTGGCTACTAGTCTTTGAAGGAGCCAGTTGGCAGTCAAAAAAAAAAAAGGACTCACCACTTAAACTCTTGTTAGATTTCTTTTTTTTTTTTTTGGCAGGGGCAAACTGTACCCTTAGATGGTTATGACTGACTCCTGGCTCCTGGCTCTGCACTCAAGAATTATTCCTAGTACCATACCTGCTGTACTTAACTCCCAACTTTTTTGCTGGGTTTTTCAAATGATTTTTCCATAATCTGAATAGGCTACTACTACAACTACTCCTGCTTCCTCTTCCTCTTCTTTTTTTCCTCCTCTCCTCCCTCTCCTCCCCTTCCTTCTCTTCCTTTTTCTCCTCCTCTCCCTCCTCCTCCTCTTCCTTGTATACAGTTAGAAAAGGGGAAGAAATGAAGGTTAGAAAAAGCAGAGGCTGGCTGGATGCACATATCTGACTTCCCCACCTAGCCACTTAGGAAGGAGAAAGGGTTTCTTCACATTTGCATCTCCTGTGGCCTTCCCACCTTTCTTTAATAGAGAGGAATGGCATGGAGTAAATGGTGAAAAGCTTGTCTGTCAGTTAGATTCATGAGTGAAATGCTATTTGTTATCTGTCAAACGACATCATGAAATCAGAGGCAAAGAGACAAATAAGAATCTGTGTTAAGAAGTAAATATCAAGCTGGCAAGGATGCACAGGACACTAGTGTGGTTTGATAGAGCTGGGTGGCTGGCTCCATGGACTTAGAAACGTGTGTACTGTGTGAGATGAACAGTCCCGCTGCTAAGAGTTGGTGAGATAGAAAGTGCCAGGATGGGAGGAAAAATCTAAGACTACTGCTGGGAGCTTGTATTGGGTCTGGCCTGTGAATGACAGACTGAGAGTTTCAATTGCCAGTCCACAGCAGGCAATTTTCCATATTGCATTGATAGCAGGGAGGGAAGAGGACAGTAGTGAGCTTCATTCCATGCTTGGTTAGAAACCTTATACTGTAGCTTCTGCTGCAATTTAAGTAAAAGCCATTGAAGGGAGATTTTAGTATAAGCAACAAGAACCGGAAAGGACCGAGGGGCAAACTTGGAACCAAGGAGACCAATTCAGCATTGGTGGCATGACTTGGGAATTAGGTGCTTGAACCATTTATGATAGTGGGAATGAAAGGGAAGTGGGCCATTGATCAAAGATATTAAAGAGGTGTTGACTGGTCAAAGGAGTCTTGCTGAGATAAGGGGTTGACAGGGGGAAAAATGGGCCAAAAGCTGTTCAAAGTCTTTAAATCAGTGTCTCAGGAATAATTGTTCCCTTGATCAGAAGAAGTAGGTGGGGGCGCTCTTGGTGGTGGCTGTGGCGAAGGTTTGTTTGTTTTGTGGGTTGCTGAGTTTGAGAGGTTAGTTAGGTGAAAAGGACATTTAGAATTTGAGGGCTAAAATCCAGCCTTTCATAAAGACCCCAACCTTATATTTTATTCTTTTTTCTTGATTAATGAATATCTTGTCCTCTACTCGCAAATATCTTTGTTGAATTGGCTGTCCTCACACGTATAGAATCAAGCTGTAATGTCATATTCATATATTCAGTTATTCAGCAAATACTTCAGAACTTCCTGTGCCAAGTGCTTTAGGCTGTGTGAATGAAACAGATACAGGCTTTGCTCCTAAGGAGTGTACACTTAAATCTAAGGGGAAGATTGTAATGAAATATAATCACACAAATTGTAGACTATGCTAAGTGCTGTGAAGTATACATGTTAAATCAGTGGGAGACACAGTCATAAAGTGATCACAAAATGTAGACTGTAATCGCAATGTGAAGATACATCATGCTTTGACCAGAGAGACTGGGAAGTCATGACCCCAAAACAAGAGATCATGGCCACACACATAAGGAAGAAGAGAAACAAAAGACTGTGTGTGGAATTCAGCTGTATGATGCGCAGGATGGATTGGAACAGAGCAATGTAATGTCACCTGATGCTCAGGACTTGATACTGGACTGGCACCTGAGTGCAGATGTGGGGTGCTTCAACCCAGTAGTGCGTGGGGGTCATCAGGGTTATACCTTACTGAACGTGGGGTCCAGCTGTTGTGAATAGAAGCCAGGCCTCACTTGCAAGGCATGTGTTTAACCACATTCCCTGCTCTGAAAATGGTGCCATCTTTAAAGAAAGATGTGACCTAACTGCACCCCCCCCCCTCCACTATTTGTGACAAGCTTCCTACCATGGATTGGTTCTCCTGGTCCTCATCTCTGTTGTCTTTGGATATTATTACCATACTATCTTTTTTTTTTTCTGGGAAATATGCACTGGTTGAGGGTATCGGACAGTGTATGACTGAAATTCAATCATGAACAGCTTTGTAGTTATCTCACGGTGATTCAATTCATTTATTTTTTTAAAGAAAGGAAAGAAAGACATAGTTGAGTGTGGTGTGGACATTTTACCATCAGAGAGCAAGGCATAGCCTGCAGGTTTTGGTGGTCTCTGATCCATTGGCAAATCTTTTTATTCACCCAATGATACAGTCTTCCTTTTTCCTTAACTTGTATTCTGCACACAGTCCCAGTGGTGTTTCTGTGCTTTGATGACATCAGTAAACAGACAGGTCAAAATACCCCTAACCTGGGAGGGTGGATGGGGATGTCGAACAAGTGAGCACAAAGTGTAACACAGCTGACTGGAAGCATCTCTGCAGGTGGGCAGATAGAAGAGTGGTGTGTGCTTGGTGATATGTGTGTTTTTTTGGGATCTGTGCCTAAAAGATGGGGAATCAGGGTGTGGGCAGAGGGGACTTTGGATCCATTGAATGAACCCTTTGAGGGTTTCACTCTTACTTCATTGGCCAGACAGGATTTGGGGGTTCTGACAGGACCCCACCAAGTAAGTGCTCATGCCTAGTTAACTTTTTACTCGGTGGAACACACCCAGCAGTACTCAGGGCTTACTCCTGACTCTGTGCTCAGGGATCACTCAAGAGGAACCAAATGAGTGCTAGGGATCAAATATTTAACTATATAATTGCTATATTTGTTGCCACTGATGGTTATCATTAGTTTAATAATTCAATAGCTTTTCAGTACTTCCATATGACATGTCCTGGATTTGATCCCTAGTACCACCACCACCACCACCACCCTACATACACACAAGTTTGCTTTTTGGTGGGGAGAGAGGGATGTCTATGTTTAATAAATCCTGGGCTTTTTTTTTTTTTAATATTGCACATACAGACTTTTTCGAGTCTCTTTATCTGTGTTCAGAGATCCTGGGTCTGCCCCCTGATTTGTGGCTGATTAGGCTGGTGTTTAGTGTCAACCAATGATGTGGAACTGTTGCTCTATGGTCTGAAGACTGCCAGGGTTTCACCCTATTGGCCTGAGGATCTACACCCATCCCTGTTCATGCTCCCCAGTCCAGAAACATTTTAAACATAAACGGAGGGGCCAGGACCATCAAGCATACTGACATAAAATGAGATGGTACCAGTTCATATCAGGTAAGTTTGCTTCATGAACAGCAATTTGGTTTATTGCTGCAGTTCAGCCTCTCAGCCCAAGTCTTCCTCATAGCAGTTCTTCAATAAAGACTCGTTGATGGAATGAATTTTGGTGGCAGCTTAATTCGCGGCTTAGTCAGAAACCCTATAAAAGGCTCCCTGTGCATCTGAAATAGTTTCTGCTGATAGGAAGGAGTGAATCAGCTGAGACTCAGTTTTGGTGCTTGTGATTTTTGAGGTTCCAGCAGGATCTACTCAGGGGAGCAGCACTGGGACATGACTCATAATAATGGGGCTTGGCAGACTTTCTGGGAGACCGCTGGCCCCAAACCCACTGCTGACCAAGACTCCCTTTATCTGGGTGATGATAGTGACCTCTGTCATAAGTAGTTTGAGCAAAGCAAAACCAGACTGCATCTCCAACTGAAATTGGTGGGTGGATAGAAACCCATGAGAATTGGGAGGTGTTCGCTGGGTCAGCAGGGTAGGCGTGGGCCACCTCACAGTAACTCTGAACTCTTTGGGAGTTCATTGTCAGTGACTTTGCTGGAGTGTCTTGAAGCTCCCTAAAATATCTGTTGAGCCCTCAGACTGCTCTGCGCTCCACCTTCTGATGAACAGGCCAGGGATGCCTAAGTGTTGGGCTGGACTCCTACCACTCTACTCCTGTGACTTAGATACTGCATTGTATGTATCATTTCTTTTGTATATATAGGGCCTTAAGAAAGGAAATTTGCCTCTGAGATGAAAAATAGCTCTATATATTGGGTAATGGCAACACTTTGGACTCAATATAAGGTTTATATGCCCCATTACTTTAAATGTTAATATAAAGATGTTCGATCTAGGGTCCAGAGTGATAGGTAGTGAGAGAGAGAGAGAGAGAGAGATACATAGATAGACAGACAGACTGACAGATAGATAGATAGATAGATAGATAGATAGATAGATAGATAGATAGATAGATAGACAGACAGGCAGGCAGGCAGGCAGACAGGGATGGATGGATGGATGGATGGATGGATGGATGGATGGATGGATGGATGGATGGATGGATGGGTAGATGGGTGGATGGGTGGGTGGATGGATGGATGGATGGATGGATGAATGGATGGATGGTGACAGTGGGTAAGGTGCTTGCCTTTCATGTGGCAGGTCCAGATTTGATTCTCTGGCATCCCATATGGTCCCTTTAG
>PVKC010042316.1:0-11966 GCA_004027635.1 Crocidura indochinensis
ACTCTACTTGCATTATCTATGAGCATGCTCTTCACTTACAAATATTTGTCTCCATTTCATTAAAGTAATTAAACTGCTCCAAGTACAGTTATTTTTACAAGCATTTTATAACCAACTCTCAATTTTCCATACCAATGGAGAAGCATAATTGAAATATTTAAAACTGAATAACAGATCATTCAGAACCTCCCCATAGCTTTCCTCCTCCAGCTTAAAAAAACAACAAAAACAACTGACTTGAGTCTTACTTTTATTCTCTCACTCCCACTCTAGTCGCCTGAACAAAAAATAATTGCACATAAACAGTACAATCAAATTCCTGTGCACGCAGGCCTCCTTCCCACCCCCTATCTTTTTCCACCTCTCCCTATCTCTTAATGCATGTGATAAGGGTAAAATGGAGGGATGAGGGAGTTTATTTTCTCAGGGAAGAGGGACCACCCCAAATCAGCAGCAGAATTAATTGCAATCTCTCTCTCTCTTTCCCACCACATAGCCCATGTTTTCTCCCTAATAATTATGACAGTTCTTTAAATTCCTAGAAAAATAATACTTAATAAAGCACAAAAAATTCTTTAGTAACAGAATAATAATGGAGATGCTGAGTGAAGGTGTCAGCAGCATGCGTGGTAGGGTAGCGGCTGCAACGCTGTTTGCTGTTTTAAAATGAGGGGAATTGTGTGGTGGCAACATTTTCCTGTACAGGATGGGAGGGAACATCATTATGAAGGGGCAGAAAGTAAATATAAGTTGGATGCATCTAATTACATATATTGAGGAACGTGACAAGAAAACATATATTGTAAATGGGGTTGACAATCCATTTACTATAATGGGCACTTTGTCAGGGATAAACAGAATAGTGTTCTTATAACACTTTAATGCCTGTTTTCACCCTAAATGAAGTTGATTGTCTGGTGGAGAGAAATAGGGATGTTCAGAGAAAGCATCAACTGAGGCAAAGGATCCTGCAGAGCAAACAGCCAGCAACAGATGTGCAGGGAAGACCAGAAGGGTGGTCAGAATGCAGACAGATACTGGGTCCAGGAAGGATGAATCCAACTACATGGAAACTATGACATGACAGAAAATAGGTAAGAAACAGGTAGATTATGGTAGATACATAGAATGTTAATTGATAAGTGTGAGATGTAAACAAGTGTATCAATAAGTATATGAATAGGAAGGATAATATTTGGCACCCCTCCCTAGCAAGCAAGACATGTCATACAAACGTGCTAAGGTTTCAGGTCCTTCCAATCTTTGCTTTCTAAGTGTAAAGACACAAAACAGTTTGTGAGATAGGAGGGAGGACAAAGAGTTTTCACTCTTTCTTTGTTTCTCTTTTTAACAGGCTTCAGAGATGGTCCCCAAATGTATTCCCAAGGTTTAAAATGAATTTCACTCAGACTTTCCATGTTAAATACCATCTCCTCTATTCTAGCCTTTCCCTGCTTAAATTCCCTGCTTTAAATTCTATTGGATTTTAATCGGAGACTATCTGATGAAATGCTCTGAATTTAGTTTAGAATGTAGCATGTACCACAGCTAAATGAAAGAGTGGACAACTGAATCACATAATGGAATATAAAAGAGATAATAAAAGGAATAAATCTGCAGCAAGTAGAGGCTCTCTTTTTCCCCTCCTTTCTCCTCCACCTCCTCTTCTTTTTCCTCCTCCTTCCTCTGTTTTCTCTCTTTCCTCCCTCTCATCATTCAGTCTATGGCTCTACATAGACTTGCATCTTTGAAGAATGGTGTCTGGTAATATGTGGGCTCATCCAGCTTCTCTATGAATTTTCATCCTACTCTCCATATGCCAGACAAATTATTGATCATTTATAATACAGTTCTCCACCCACATGACTCAAGAAAGGAAGAAAGGAAGCAAAGCTGAGCAATGGTGGAGATGGGACTCAGTTCTCATGAAGCTTTAGGGGCTATATATAAAATCAGAAAAAGAAACCAGGAATACTCCTCTTCTCCTCCTCCTCCCCCCACCCTCTGTCTTTCATTGAGGCATTCAAAGTCTGTTCTAGGGAGAGCATGGAAGGCCCAGTACCTGTCTGCATTCTGACCACCCTCCTGTCTTCCCTCCACATCTGATCCTGGCTGTCTGCTCTGCAGGACCCTTTGCCTCAGTTGATGCTTTCTCTGAACATCCCTATTTCTCTCCACAAGACTATCAGCTAGCTAATGGCTATATCTTCCTTAGCAGACTGTTTTCTTCAGAAATTTCATTATCTGTGAATGAATGAGGGAAGTAGAAAGCCTGTTTCAAGTAAAGGCAGGGGTGGGGTGGGGAGGAGAGAGATTTGGGACATTGGTGGTGGGAATGTTGCACTGGTGAAGGGGGGGGGTTCTTTACATGACTGAAATTATACAACTACAATCATATTTGTAATCACGGTGTTTAAATAAAGATTAAAATAAAAGAAATTACATTGTCATTTCAACCTGGTCAAAGAATCCTTGCCAAAACAGACTGTCCTCACCCTCCTTCCCACATCCACATTCCAAGTCTTCTTGACTCATTCTCTCCAATCTACCCTCTCCTCCATATCCTGTTCTCCTTTTTCCAGACTGCATCCTAATTTTTGCCACTATGTTCTTTCCTGGACCAGAGCAATAGTCTCCTAACTGTGGTCACAACTTCAGTATTGTTTTCATATAGCCATTCTCTAGTCCAACAAGTCTAATACTCCCTTGAAGAGGACAATGCATTGTGAATAAAATTTCCACTGAAGTGCATGATTGAATCCATTCATTTTCCTTGAACCTCACCTTCCTTCCTCTTGTCTCCAGCTTGATTTATGTTTCCTAAATACCCACACTTTTTGTCATCATATGATCATTACACCTGCTCATTTTGTTGTTGTTGAATGTTCCTTGATCATACTTTCTTTAAATTTATGCCTAAATAGATTATTTATCTTTCTCATGTGTGAGACTTCAAAGAAACACAACAAGATAGCAATACAGTGTCAAAGACAACACAACAGAAGATTAGTACACACAACTGAACTTGAGGAGTCTGAATAAGAGATTTGGAAGGAAGTAGGTACACTGGTGATGGCGTGATGTTGGAATTTATGTATACTGGAAAGATATCATTCACAAAATTATAAATTACTGAACTTAAATCAATAGAATAGAGTGTAGAATAGGTGATGAACTGTTTTTCTTAAATGGACATATAAATAAGTCTTATCAAGCTAAACACATGTCCCAAAACAACCCAATTTAGAATCAGTATAAATGCAGGAAATCTTTTTTTTTATTTTTTATTATTATTATTATTTTTTTTTTTTTGGTTTTTGGGCCATACCCGGTGACGCTCAGGGGTTACTCCTGGCTATTCACTCAGAAGTCGCTCCTGGCAGGCCCGGGGGACCATATGGGGAACCAGGGAATCGAACCGTGGTCCTTCCTAGGTTAGCGCAGGCAAGGCAGGCACCTTACCTCCAGCGCCACTGCCCGGCCCCCCTAATGCAGGAAATCTTCTTAGAAAAATAAATGTCCCATAAATTTTATTTCTACTGAAAAAGTTCTTAACTTCATATTATTAGCCCTAGGTAGTTAAGTCCATAAAGTGCCATATATGTTTTCCTACCAGGAAGACAGGAAAGAGGAAGGGGTCTGTGCTCAAGAGGCCCTAATGTAGGCAAGCTCCAGGTCAAATATAGGAAGTTCGGAAGAAGATATCTCAGCAATGGGGGTTGTGGGTGTTGTTAAATGCTGCACAGGCTAAGAGCCTTTAATGGAAAAGGACCTGGTTAGGACACTGAGAGCCTGACTGATCCCTAACAAGTAATTGAGACAAGGGGTGAAGGGAGTAGAATCAACACTCTCACAGACCAACACCCCCAAAAGCTAGCCTTTTATGTTTCAGTGACAGTGATTTTGGACAAATTACTCAATTTCCTAGGTCTCAATGTTTCTCTATTAAAGAACACAATAATTTCAGTTACCAGGAATTCCTGGTGGTTTAAATCCAATAATAAGTGTGAAAACACAGACAGATACTAGAAACATAACCAAATATAGAACAATTATATCCTCATTATAGGTGAGCATTGAGGACCTACCATGTGCCAACCACTGGGCAAAGTACTCAAGTCATTAGGTTGTGTAAGTCTTCCACTATTTTATAGTTAGAATTCCAGGAAAACAAATGTCTTTGCCCAGAAGAAGACAGAGAGAAGGCTGATGAGCGAGTAGCTGAATACAGAACATGTTTCCATTCCCATCTATCTTTCAAACACTGATGCAGAGAAGTGGCAGAGAGTCACAGGGAGGTTGGGATGAATACTGTAACAGTCAACAGCCCCTTCTGGGGTCAGTTTAACAAGCATAATCCTTTGATTTCAATTTGCACACTCTGCTTGAGGCAGACAAATAACTAGAAATCCTGTCAAGAGTACCAGTAGTCCTCACTGTGGATGGCAGAAGAGCCCAGCTAGGTGCCCGTAGCCAGAGGGATGGGGATCACCAGCAGAGTTGGCCATGGCATGCTTATGATGACCTGAAGGACAGGCTCTCCCTCTGGGTCCTCAGCTAGAACTCTGTAAAGTAGGGAGTCAATGTATGCCAGGCCAGTTGTGGGAGATTTCAACTTCAGGTGGTGCTTAGCTACAGGAACAGGAATCCTCATTAGCCTGTTCAGTGCAACAGCCCTTGGCAATCCAGAGGAAAGATTTCCTGGGTGGAGATTAAATCTTGGGAAGGAGATTGTCCCAGTTGGAAATAGATTAACAGAACTGGCCAGCCCTAAGCAACTTTAAAGGAAATCAGTGAAGACTATAAGCAGTGAGAATGTCCAAGGAGAGAGAGATAGATAAAGAGAGAGAGAGAGAGATTCTTATTAAATTTACCTGCATCTTCATAGTGCAGGGAAGCACTATTAAGGCACTTTCTTTCATAAGAAAGCACAGCCAGTTCTATAGAGTTCTATAGTCCCAGTATCCTGAGCCAGAATAGCTGACTCAAGAATAGCTTAAGCTCTTCTCAAGGAAGAATTGAGGTGAAGCCAAGGTATTCATCACAGCCTCTGGAGAAGTCAGTGAGGTATGCTGAAGGATCTGAAAATTATTTGAAGCTAGCATAGGAAATAGGAAGGAGTTTTAGGTGTGAGGTGTTATTGCTAAGTCCTGGCCCCTAATCCATCTGGGTCATAAAATTCTGGAGAGAAAAGAAGAAAAGAAAAGACAAAAAAAAATGAAGGCATGAAGAAAGAAGGCAATTCCTAAATTAAGGAAAGTTCCATAGTCTATGAAATTTTATGACTAAGTCCTGCATATATATGCATATATATAAGATCAATTTATTCTGTTTCTCAGGATTTAAATATTATAGTTTTAGAGTAATACTGTCAAACTTTTGGGTAAGTCTACTCTTCATTATAGCTTTAATTCTTGTAATAAAGCAGAGGATAGGGTTTAAAATTAAACGCAAATGATGAAAAACTCAAAATTTTCAAGTCAAATTTCATTAACTGATAAAGGTCTACCCTGAGCCCTAGGCAAGGGCAGTGGAAGGGATTTGGTTAAGTTGTGAGATTAAAGACATTTTGAATAATTGAGGCCACATTAGAAGGAGACTCTGTAGTTTGAATGACACGCCAAGGTCAGAAGACTGAAGAGCTAAGTTCTTATCCAAAAAACACCAAGTTAACCTTTTGAACAGGAAAAATTCAAGCTATTGTGGCCTTGAACTTCGATGACTGATAAACAAAAAACAGACAATATAAATTGGTAATCTACCTGCTTATACATAGATTTATCTTTCCTTTGGTTAAGGAATCTGACCAGTAGAGTCTTGAATATTTTAAGGTGTTCTGTATAAGGTAATGCGTTATCTTGACAGTTTATTAGCAACAAAGTCAAGAAGGTCAAAACTGAAGACTCCTTCTATAATTTTATTTCTGCTCTGCTTACATCTTAATAAAAGGTGTCTCCTGCAACAGTAAACAGAAACCAATCTGCATTTGCAGGTTCAGAAAAGGTGCTTTAAAATATATTATAAGCAGAGAATGATATGAGTTTATTGGGACCTGTGTTACTCAATGCTCTTTGGACCTTGGCAAAATAAAAAGCAGTCTATTTTTTCTCCAGGTTAAACATTAGAAAGTCTAGACAAAACTAAACACATTAAAGCAATGATAAGTTTTGCTGTTGATGATTATACTACTACAACTACTAAGAAATGGCAACATAGACATAGGCATCTAGTGTTTCCCTCCATTAGTTGAAGCCATATTGAATAAAGTCATGAGTGTCAGGGCAGGCTGTGTCTGAATATTTCATTCTCTCATGCCATCATACTCTAAATGAGGACCTTGAGTTTCATTAGACATAGGAATTGAATACCCATAGACAAAGTTGGTAGTTTTAATCTTCAAGTTTACTATAATAAGCACCATGATGGATAATATAATATTCACTTTCTCTTCCTTAGTAGGAAAGGGAAAAATATATATATATATATATAAATATATATATATATAATCTTCCTTCCCTTCCTTAGGTAGAAGTGGAGCTTTCTATTTTGGAATATATACCCTGCCCACTGCAATTTTCAGGCCAGGCCAGCTGTCTGATGTGAGACATGTAGTAAAGAAGTTTTGTTCTGACCTCAATTCCCTGTTCATGGTGGGATATGACACAATTCAAGTCATTGAAATTATACACAGCAAATTTTTAGGGACTTCTAAAGAGAAATAAGTTTTCTGTTTCCCCAAATCTTCTAGAGTGAACTAAAGCTATAATACTTGTTATAGTACCTGTATAGTATATATAGTATTATATAGTATATATAAATATATATATATATATAGAGAGAGAGAGAGAGAGAGTATAGTACCTAGGTAAAGTGCTTGCTTTGCATGCGACCAGCATGGATTTAATCTCCAACATCCCTATTGGTTTCCCAAGCTCCACCAAGAGTGATCTTAAGAGCAGAGTTAGAAGTAATTCCTGAGAACCTCAGGTGTGGCCTCAATACAAAACAAAGAATCTCAAAGTGATTCCCAAAGAAGGATTTTTAAAGAAGAATGCAGGCGTCAGATAGGGACAGAGATGATAAGTTATTCCTGGAGATGGGAAGAAAAGAAGAGAGAGGAAAAGAAACATTATTTTAATAACTCTATGGGCTGCTGAATCACACTAGTCACAAATAAGATTGTATAAGCTAGTAAATTCTTTTACTTAGTAGAATTCAATAGGGATTTTCTGTCCTTTTCTGTTGATCACACCGTGTGAGGTGATTGGTCAAGTGTTCTTTATTTCAGAGATGGGAAGATTAAAGATATGAGGTCCTATGTAGAATGAGGGCACAGAGCAAGTAACTTATGAAACCAAGGCTCAAATTGACATCCTCAGATCCCACGTCCAGTGCATGTTATTGCCACATGCTATTCCCATAATGTCTCCACATCCAGTGCATGTTATTGCCACATGCTATTCCCATAATGTCTCCATGTCCAGTGCATGTTATTGCCACATGCTATTCCCATAATGTCTTTCCAGAAATCGCTTTCAGATTTATTATTCCCACAAAGTCTGAATCTGAACAGCCTAATATTATACCAGCAAAGTTTAAAAATACAAGTGTTGATTTTTAAAATTTGCTATTAAAAAGTGATAGTATGCTTTTTTAACACAGAGTTCATAACTGGCAATGTCCAGAAAGCAGAACCAGCAGTATTTGGGACCAGTAATGGGTTGGGGTAAGGTATGTTATACAGCTTAGGTCTTACAAATACTTAATATATATTGATACCACTTAAGTTATTTTACCTACCCCTTAACAGTAATTTTTTATTTCAAAATTCTGTAAGGTGTTGAATGCTATATTACTGAAACTCAATCATGAACAACTTTGTAACTGTTAAAAACCAGTTTAATTGGGGCCGGAGTGGTGGCACAAGTGGTAAGGTGTTTGCCTTGCAAGTGCTAGCCTAGGACGGACCATGGTTCTATCCCCCAGTGTCCCATATGGTATCCCAAGCCAGGAGCAGTTTCTGAGCACATAGCCAGGAGTAACCCCTGAGCATCACTGGGCGTGGTCAAAAACACCCCCACCAAAAAAAAATTGTATTATGAGCAGTCTTATAAACCATGCTGTTTAAATAAAGTAATAAAACATAAAATACTGGAAAAATATTTATTTTTAATCAAACATGATTTACAAAACTTTAACAAGTTTGTAAACTGTTCTGTAAACTTTAGCAGTTTTGTAAGCACTAAATAATGTTTCTGGAGTGCAACATTGCTACCACCATACCCACTACAACGAATCTGCATCATTTCACCAAGGTCTCTGGAACTGAATCACCACCTACTTGTGACCACATGGTACAGCCTTCCAATAGGACCATTCACATCAGCACTACCAACACCAGCCTGAAAACATATGTATTAGTAGAGATGGTCTTATTGGACAAACTATAAAATATATTGAGAGAATGTCTAAGAGAGCTCATTAACAGCAGTTCACAAAGTTGGGCAGACAGTGTAAAGTTGTAAATATAACTCTGCCCTTAGGAGACAGTGCTCCATTGGGAGGAGAGACAATGTGATCCTTTCTCCCATTGCTATTTCTTCCCCTTTAGGGGGGAACCCTATGGGATGCCAGGGCTCAGACCCAGGTTGGCCACATGCAAAGCAAATGCCCTCCCTACTGTGACTCAGACCTTTTAGGTTGCTGTACCCTTGGCCTTAAGTGAAACTGTTTATATTCCTGTGCTGAGCAATTATGTGTGAATCAGGAATTTTCCTATTTCTCATAAAGAGAAATTAGAGAGTTGAGCTTCAGGGTTATATTTATATTCAGGGTGTATTCAGGATTATGAGTATATGAATGTAGGTTCAGGCAGAAATACAGAAAGAAGCAGGTTAGTAGAAAGCAAGGTGATTCATTTTCTAAAGACTTATCTTGGGTTTCCAAAGTGTAAACATTAATTGAACAAAATGAGAAAAAAAAATCAAACCATCTAGCAATAAATTATTCATTTAAAATGTGATTTTATTAAAGCTAATTCATAACTCAGGTTCATAAAACTAATTTCTAACTGCTACAGAAGACTGGAAATTCGGCAGTTATAAACAAAGAAGGGCTTATCCTTTTCCTCCCACTTAAAATCTGGACTTCTCGCCTACATGGTGAGAAAGTCATAAATAGTGCTTAAAGAGTTCTAGTATTAAAACAGACCTTGATTCTATAATCCATTCTAGTTTTTGCTAACTATGTAACCCTATGAGTAAATCACTGAACTTATTTTAAACTATTTCCTCATTTACAAAATGGGTTTTTGTAAGGATTAAGATAATACATGTCAGTATTTAAGACACAGTGTTAAATATAAGTATTAAATATAAGATAGTATTTATTTGAATTCATACACTAACTATCCTTCAAAACTTTGTTGAATTCTTAATTGTAGATCCAGCTTTCCCTGCCACCCAATGAACCCTTATTATTTGACTTACAGCTGCCACTGAAGATATGTGTCTCTCCTATGTGCTCTGGCAATCACAGTATTAACTCTTCACTGTCCAGGACCAATCCTCCTTAGATTGCCCTGCAGACACTGAGTAGTATCATGCCTTCACATCAAGGTCTTATCTTGTTTCTAGCTTATCTGGGCAGTCTTAAATTAGAAGTATATTAGAGTGCTCTAGAAATCTATAATCCTGGTGAACCAAACTATCTTCCCAAATGGTTGTCAATGAGAACCAATGTAAAAGGCTGGCCAGAATCATATGGGCCATTTTCATAAAAAAAATAATAATAACAGGGGAACCAAGATAGTGAAAATATACATGCCTCTTCCCATACATAGTAAAAGAAAATGTATTAAAAAAAAAAAGCTCAGAATCTCAGTGACCATAGAAAGAGTACCTTCCCGGTGGTAGACTTTGGTTCAATCCATAATCCGTCACTCCATATAGACCCCTGAGCCCAACAAGAATGGTATCTAGGAGCAGAGCCAGAAGTAAGCCCAATCTTAGCCAGAAACAAATGCCCCAAACAAAATAAAAATAAAAGATTCAGAGTCTCATGAACTCCTATGTTGGTTTCATCTAAAAATCTTTACTATAGTACAAGCTCAGATAACTTCTTGCATAATTAAAGTTGGTTAGGAGACAGAAGAAATTAAAATAAAAACAATATAATAGTAATAATATACAGTTATTAATAAGAAAAATAAATAAAAGAACATTCTGGTACCACAGAGGTATGAAAAGTAAAAAACTGCCATCATATTATCCCAGAAAGTCAGAGGATCTAAGGTATTTGTAATTTTTAAAGCTAAGATAAAAACAATAAAATGCCTTTGAAAAAGCATTCAGTCTTGAGAGAGAAGAGTGTGGGTTGATGGGCACTTATGGCACTAAGGGCAACAATGGGGCTGTCTCTCCAAAATTATGGAAAAATGTAATGCAAAGTTAGCTGCTGCTGCTGCAGAAAAGAATTGCTGCTTCTAGAATGAAGAGGTTTTTCTTCAGGGCACTCAGAAAGAGAAAAAGAAATAAAGAAGTTCCATCTTCCTTCTCTGATCCATCTGTCTATGTCCTCTACTGACAACTCCTAATCAGAAATGAGCTGACAAATGAGGGATGGAGGGAGGGATGGGAAGAAAAGAAGGAAGAGAATAGAAGGAAGAGAAAGGAAAGGGAAGGAAGGATAGATAACAGGGTAAAATGAGAAAGTAAACCTATATGTTTATTACCAGAAGCTGTTTGCCCTAAATTCCAATGTAGCCCTCGATAACCCTATTGAAAAGAAGACTCCCTTAGCCTAAGAGGCATATAAATATAGAAGGAAAAGACGGTTCATTTGACCCTTTCCTCTAAGTTCTCACTCAAGTATTAAAATCCTCACTGAATTGCTTCTCTAGTAGAAAAAGAACATCATGCAAACAAAGAAAGAAATTAAGTTTTTTCCTCCTACCATCAAGACTCAACTCTATGGAATAGAGGTCCATTTTCACCTGAGACCTTGCTGTCTCCAGCTTGGGAACACAAGAATGGAAGGGAAAACTGCTCAGGATGAGTAATGAACTTCCAGTAGATTGAAATTACCTTAAATGTTCTTTCTTTCCCCACTACAATTACATAGCCATAAGGAATAATTCCCTAGTGCAAATGAACATCCCAGAGGAAGCCTTTATGGAATCATATTTTCCATCCTCGATCTTGTTCTAATAAATCTACTTTAAACCTAAAGGATTGAGAGATGAGTATAAAAAGGGCATAATCACCAGAAACATCTGAGGTGGCTCATACAGAATGTTAAACTGATCCCAAGAACAACTTTTGTATAAGACTGAGGTCATGCTTTGTTTAACTGATATATCTTCCTGTCTACATCACTAGGATTCATTCATTAATGAACCACTTGCTAGTGGTCCATCTAATACAACTCTTGCAATATTAGCTGTTCTTAACTTATCATCACCCTCTATGCTATTTCGCTTTGTTCTAGCAAAATTAAAGAGTGAAATGTTTACATGTATTTTATTTCCATTTATTTGTTTAAAATTTTATCTTAGTTTCCCTCCAATTTTTATGCAGACTCGTTTAGGCTCTTTAAACCTTCTACAAAAAAGAAGAGATAAATGAAGAGAAAGAAAGAGAAGAATAAAGGCATTCTGGGACATGCTCCCCCTCCTCTATTTAGAAAATCCGCTCCACCCATCCTAATTAGTTGTTGATGGGCAGATAAATGTAAGATCAGTCTTGTGCATCAATCCATGTCTAAAAGAGCAAGTCAATAGGAGATCTGAAAGGATAAAAGGTGATCAGAGCTGGGCAATCATTGGATTATCTTGAAGGAACTTGGTCACCAGAGATTTTCACTCTCCTAAGAGTAAAGCTAACACTGACCTCCTATTAACTGTCACACTGTCTCAACAAGGCATACTAACTATAGGGTTAAGTCTACCAGGCCTCCCATGAGAACAA
>PVKC010042317.1:0-11974 GCA_004027635.1 Crocidura indochinensis
GTTTTTTTTTTGGTTTTTGGTTTTTGGGTCACACCCGGCAGTGTTCAGGGGTTACTCCTGGCTCCATGCTCAGAAATTGCTCCTGGCAGGCACGGGGACCATATGGGGCACCGGGATTCGAACCGATAACCTTTTGCATGAAAGGCAAATGCCTTACCTCCATGCTATCTCCCGGGCCCCCATATTTGATTTTGTATTTGAAAGTCTCAGTGTTTTTGTAACTTCACCCTTCTCCTGTAACTTTAATCAAGTGGCTAACTTCAGAAATCTAAATAATCTCTTTCCATGTGAATGTGAGTCACAAAAATGATTACATTGTGTGTTTACCTGCTAAGTGGAATACCAAGAGGTGAATGAAGGGTATTGATAGGAAACAAACTCAAAAAGGAGAGACAGACAAGCAGAGAGACAGACAGAGACAGAGAGACAGAGACAGAATCAGAGAATAAAAGAAAAGGTGAGAAAGATAGAATGAGCTGTCAAATGGATTGTTGAATAATTAAAAGAAAACGCTGGAACTAGATGGTGCATGCTTGAGTGAATTTTATATTATTTTAAATAAATTTCATAATGTAATTATTTTGTTAACTAGAACAGAGATTCTTAATGAAATAAAACGTGCATCAGTTGAAATTAGTTTGAGGTCATAGTCATGTTCCCACAGTAGACACAGTAGTTTGAGTAAAGAACATGACTTCTGCAGAAAGAAATAGAGCAAACTAACCTGTGGTGCATAACTGATTCTTCTATGCATAGGGAATTAGATAATGGAGCACTGATGAAATAAATATTAAGGCAATGTATTCTTCAATTTAGTGAGAATTCAGGTTAATCAGCTATTATATGTTGCCTTCTCAGGTAAATTTGGTGTCAAATATAATGTAGCTGTCAAGGAGACTTTCACTGATTGGGTTAGAGACTTAAGAAAATAGTGTTGGTTATAGATCTTCTACTAGGACAATGATAAGACAATGGCATGTATCACACCAGTGGAATCATTTTGAGTTCGACATTATGACATTATTTGGAATATTTTTCAAGTTAACTTAAATTGTTAACGAGGACCACACATACACACCTTCCCAAAAGATGCTGAAAGTTTTGAACATGCTCACATTAAATGATGCCCTTGTGATTCTGAAGATGAATTTATATTCAACATATAGAGTGTATCGTGTAAAGCAAATAGGCACATGTGATTTGAATTCTAGTTACATCATTTCAGAGACAAGGGCTGTACCACTTGCCAGCACCAGTCTGTCTTCTACAGTAAATATGAAACTGCATACAAGAGAATGTTGTTCATTACACTTTGGGAGTTTATATAATGAAATCTTTGGAACTAGGAAGCAAACATTTAGAAAGAGGGTTAAATAACTAAAACTATCTCATATTATGCATCAATACATTACAGTCTAGAAAACTATAGCCAATGTTTACTCTTATGGACAGGTGCTCATATAATATTGTCAAAGAAAATATGTCAAAAATGTTGTAAATATTGCCTGAATGTGGATGCTTTACAAAAAAACCTTATTTTACTTTCTTTCTCTAAGTCATTTGTAATCATGAAAAAATGGAGGTAGAATTTATGTCAGTTTTAAATGTTATTCTTACACTTGGGGGTGAAGAGAGAATCCATAAACATATAAATTTTTTAAAAATAATTTGAATTTTTTGAGAAGGAGGAAGTCAACAAAAACAAATCCAGCTTTGTAGCAATGTGAAATTTAAGAGAATTGAAATCCATACATAATTCCCAAGCCAGGACTACGCATTCAATAGTGAGTGGGAAAAAATCAGCTCTAGGTAACAATTACAGATTGTATATTTATTCTCTCCCTCCCAGCCTTCTATTATCACTTAATCACTCAAAGTTCATTTATTCATTCATACAATTCTCAATCTTCAGCCATTCACATTCTTGTATACATTTATTCAATACACTTTCATCACTCCAGGTTATCAAAGTATTTCTAGTTTTGGAATGAAACATACTAGAACTTTAGACCTTTGTAGTGCCAAATTTTCATCAAACCTCACTATGTTTTGTCTCACTTACACCAGGTTGTCTCAAGATTTTCTTTCTGATGCAGGCTGATTTCCAGGTGTGGAAGTTCTGTGTGAATAATTGGGGTGTTTATACATGGCACCTAAGGGAGAAATACTTGCTCCCACGAGAATGGAAAGTTCAAGGGTTGAAATGAAATATAAAAATAACTATATTCAATAGTTACACTTTGCTAAAGATCATTAACTTTTCCTAAGGGAATCAATGTTATTTTCATGGTACTACCTTTAGAAACTTTTTTTCACTTATTACTTTGTTATATTATACTACTTAAAATGTTTTTTTTTTGTTATGAATTAGGTTGAGCTTATTTTACAGCATCTAAGAAACTGTGTAGGTCTATAAAATTGAATTTTCTCCATAATCAGTAAAATATAGTTATATAAATAGAAGTGAACTAAACTTTACTTCAGGAGAAATTTCCCCTATTACAATAGATATTTTTCTTTGAATTTATTTACATCACCACTGATAATTTAATTCATTTGAAGAAAAAAATTACTGATCCTCTGATCTAATTTTTCCCCTCAAAATTTACTGATAGTCGGCCATTATAAACCCCTAGACAAATATTTCCTTTTATAAGGGTTTTCTTTATAGAGCCAGAATATTACAAATCATAATCTGAAATAAGATATTATGTGTGCTGTTCGGTTCAAGGTTACTTGAGTGAAAATATTTTATTCTTTTGAGAGGAGAAAACTAATCTCCATGAGTTTGCTGCTAAAACCAATACATATAGAAACATGTGCTATTTAAGTCAGCAGTTAAGATAGGTTACACTTTGTTTTCCAGTAGCCGAGGCTATCCACAAATGAACTGGTCATATCTGGGACTCCATGAGAACTGATGTGCCTTCAAAACCTGTCAAATTTGTTAGTCCTTAATGTAATGAGTGATGATTAACATTTTTGAAGCATTGCTAACTGTATTTTTTCCTAAAATAGAAGACAATTTGATTGGCCATAAAAAAAAGAAATATGTGATATTTAATTGAAGATCAACATTTCTTATCACGTGGCCTGTAACCTTAGGAGTGTATTTGCCTTCTAGTTGAGGAAATTCAACTTTTTTGTTTAATAAATCACAACTTGTGATTGCTCATTCTTTCCTACATGTTAACTACATTATGGTTTGTCTAGCAGAGTGCTAGGGATACCACCCCTTGCTAAGTGGGAACGGAGGCCACTGTAGCCACATATATACCTAGATCAAGAGAACAAAAATTTCTTCAAATCTGGCAAGCGATCTCATTGATAGAACTGTGTATTTGGAGTAAAATATCAAAACTCAAACTCTCAAAATCTCAAACTCTTGTGCCTTATTTCTTCATATACTGGCTGTAGGACATCTTTGGGAAAAGGTTTTGTCTGTATCCCTACCTTGTATTTTCTTTCCCACTCACGAATAGCTCAGTTACTTTGTAAGATATTGGCTAACTTGGTGAAAGCCATAGATAGAGATACTGAAAACAACAATATCAAAGAAGGAAATTACATGTAAAGCAGCATCCTTATGATTTATAGCAGATTTACCAAAGGATTCAGCAACCATTCCTAAGACTATAACCTAGGGGCCCCAAAAATACAATGTAGAAAAGCCCTTTGTACTATATTCACTACAGCACTATTCACATTAATCAGAATTTGAAAACAACTCATGCACAGATGAATGGACAAAGAAATTGTGGCACATTTACACAATGTAATATTATACAGCTCTTAGGAAAAAAATGAGTCATGAAATTTTCTTATACCTAGATGGATAAGGAGAGTATTATGCTAAGCAAAATGAGTCAGAAGGAGAGGGATAGACATAGAATGATTGTACTCATTTGTGGAATATTTAAAAAGAGGTAATATTGCAATAATATCCAAAGACAATAGAGATGAGGGCCAAGAGGACCAATCCATGATAGAAAGTTTGCCATAAATATCAAGGAGTGTAGTAAGGGCATAGAAGGGACCACTGTGACAGTGATAGTTGGAAATAGTTATTCTGGCCAAGAACATGAGGCTGAAGGAGATTGAGATATATGCATGATACATCTCCAGGAATCATATTGCAAACATCAGTGCCCCCTAAAAAAAGATGCGTGCAGAGAGAGAAAGTGAGCAGAAAAATATCTGCTATAAAGGCATTTGGGGCTAAGAGTAGAGCAGGAGGGAAATTAGGCACATTGGTGGCAGGAAATGTAAAATGGTGAAGGGACTGTTGTTGGAAAATTGTATGACTGAGACTCAGTTATGAGTGACTTTATAAAATATAGAAAAGAAATGTGTTTTCATGGGGGTGCTTAAGAATGTGAATAATATAAATGAAGTAAGTAGAAACTATAACCTGAATCATTAGTACTTTTCAAAGCAATTACTATATTTCATTTTCAGGTTTCTCTGTAGTTTAGAGCAGACTATGTTAAGAGCCTCTCTGGTGATAATTTAGACAACTTCCTTGAGTAATAAAAAAAACTTCAATTTTGATATTGTTAATAAGGTGGTTATTTTTTAATCTTAAGATACATTTAGAGGCTGAGTGATAGCATGGAGGTAAGGCGTTTGCCTTGCATGCAGAACTGTGGTTTGAATCCTGGCATCCCATATGGTATCCCGTGCCTTCCAGGAGTGATTTCTGAGCAGAGAGCCAGGAGTATCCCCTGAGCACTGCCAGGTGTGACCCAAAAGCCAAAAAAAAGATACATTTAAAGTATTTATGAAATATATTTGATAAAGATTATACTTTTTTAACTTTTATTATTTGACAAATTCATAATTTCTAACTATATATTATAAGTGTTTTTCAAATTATGTTAAAGAGACCATTATTTAGTGACATTTTACTTAATTTTTTACCTTTTGATACATGAATGATGTAGCATCAATTTAAAATATTACTGTTCAGCATGTAAGTGTTTAAATAAACTTTATAGGTCAATTTAATGCACATGATTTTTTAAATAATTTGGGTCTCATTAAAATTTTTTTTTCCCTCAGCAACTTTATTGCTTCTTTTAGCTCCTTATTCCTCAAACTGTAGATCAGGGGATTCAGCATGGGTATCACAACACCATAAAATACAGAGACCACTTTCGTATTCTCGTGATAAGCATCAGAGTGAGGCTGAAAGTACATACAAAAAAGAGTTACATAGAGCATGATGACAGTGGTCAGGTGGGAGCCACAGGTGGAGAAGGCTTTTTTCCTCCCTGCTGCAGAAGAAATCTTCAAGATGGCAGCCAGGATATAGATGTAGGATATAATGACAACCAACACAGTGAAAGACAAGTTAAGGCTCACAAACACAAAAAGTAGCAGAATATTGAGTTCAATACTGGAGCACGAAAGGGCAATAATTGGGGGACCATCACAGAAAAAAGTGATTGATGATATTCGACCTACAGAAGGACAATGAAAATGCAAACCCTGTGTGCACAGAAGCATTTATTATACTCATTACATATAAACCAGCTACCATTAGTATGCAGACTCTTTGAGACATGATTATGGAATAGTGAAGTGGATGACAGTGGTCCACTGCCATAGCAGACAGGTCAAAGCAGTCAACAGTTATAAACATTGCATAAACAAATAACTGTGCAGTACAGCCCCCGAATGAGATAGATTTATTCTTTGCTAAGAAATTATGCACCGTTTAGGGAGTGATAACAGAGGTATAACAGAGATCTGCAAAGGCCAAGTGTTGTAGGAAAAAGTATATAGGTATCTGGGGTCTGGAATCAGTCCTGATGAGTAAGACCATTTTGATATTACCCACCACGGTGGTCATATAGATGATTAGAAATAAAGTGAAGAGGATATAGTGATATTTGTGCTGGTTACCAAATCCCAGGAGGATGAATTCAGTCACTTGAGAGTTATTTTCAAGTTTCATGTTTGTTGAAAATCTAGAGAAAGGAATGAGAAGAACTTAGAAGGAAATGAAATATTTGAGATTCCTGGAAAGGAAAAGAGAACCTCATAGCTTCATTTGCTTTTAATTTGAATTGAGTTTCATGGCAAAGAAGCACATTTAGATTTACTGCCTTCTGAAGTGTTTTTTTTTGATAAAACAAATTTTTTTAATTTTTTATTTTTAATTATGAGAACAAAGATACAAAGAAAGAGGGTAAGGTAAGGTTACAGTGGAAGGACAGTCACCCATAGGCAGAGGAAAGGCAGAGCACATGGCTGTTGTTGTTTTTTTTTAAGGTCTCTGTGTGTCCAAGGAGGCTGGTTCCGGAGACGGCTTGGTCTTAGCGTCACTTTGGTCTTGGTGGCTGGCTCGGTGTAAAAGAGGCAGAGGCTGGTCCCCAGAGACGCCTTGGTCTTAGTGGCTCTGTGGAAAAGAGGTGGAGAGATGCCAAGCGCAAAGTCTCTGTATGCCCAATCTCCCTGGTCAAATGGCCCCACGTGGGTCGGGTGCCATCTTACTGGGGTTTCCTCGGTGTAGCAGCTCGGCGGGGAAGAGGTGGGGAAAGGCCGAGCGCCTGGCTACCGGTGTTTTTAAGGTCTCTGTGTGTCCAATCACCCGGTTCGAGTGGCCCCACGTGGGTCGGGTGCCATCTTACCGGGGTTTCCTCGGTGTGGCAGCTCGGAGGGGAAGAGGCGGGGAAAGCTGATAAAACAATTTTTTTGATAAAAAACTATACTTGCAAAGATGAATATGAGATGATTCATTTTTCATATTAAGGTTTTAAGGAAATTAGTATCTATCTTGGTATTACAGAAACATATCAGTAAGTTCTCTCACTATATTATAAAAATACTTATATTTTCATAAAGTGATTTTGAAATGATTATGCTTCTCTTTAGCAATTTGTAATATTTTCTTTTTTTCTTTATTTAAACATTTTGATTACATATATGATTGTGATTAGGTTTTAGTCATGTAAAGAACACCCCCGTCACCAGTGCAACATTACCACCACCAATGTCCGAAGTCTCCCTCCCTCCCACCCCACTCACACCTGTACTCCAGACAGGCTTTCCAGTTCTCTCATTCATTCATGTGATTATGGTAGTTTTCGGTGTAGTTATTTTTATAACTGCACTCACCACTCTTTGTGGTGAGCTTCATGAAGTGAGCTGGAAGTTCCAGCCCTCCTCTCAGTCTCTGTTGATTGTTGCAAAAATAGCTTTTATTTTCTTTAAAACCCATAGGTGACTGAGACTATTCTGCGTCTCTCTCCCTCTGACTTATTTCACTCAGCATGGTAGATTCCACGTACATCCATGTATAGGAAAACTTCATGACTTCATCTCTCCTGACAGCTGCATAATATTCCATTATGTATATGTACCACAGTTTCTTTAGCCATTCGTCTGTTGAAGGGCATCTTGGTTGTTTCCAGAGCCTGGCTATTGTTAATAGTGCTGTAATAAATATTGGTGTGAGGAAGGGGTTCTAGTATTGATTTTTTGTGTTCTTAGGGTATATTCCTAGGAGTGGAATAGCTGGGCTAAATGGGAGTTCAATTTCCAGATTTTGGAGGAATCTCCATATCACTTTCCATAGAGATTGGACTAGATAGCATTCCCACCAGCAGTGGATAAGAGTTCCCTGTCTCCACATCCCTGCCAGCACTGATTATTCTCATTCTTTGTGATGTGCGCCAAACTCTGTGGTGTGAGGTGGTATCTCATCTTTGTTTTGATTTGCATCTCCCTGATGATTAGTGACGAGGAGCATTTTTTCATGTGCCTTTTGGCCATTTGTATTTCGTTTTTGTCAAAGTGTCTGTTCATTTCTTCTCCCCATTTTTTGATGGGTTTAGGTGTCTTTTTCTTGTAAAGTTCTGTTAGTGCCCTGTATATTAAGGGGATATTAGCCCCTTATCTGATTGGTGTTGGATAAATAGTTTCTCCCACTCAGTGGGTGACTCTTGTACTCTGGACACTATTTCTTTTGAGGTGCAGAAGCTTCGCAGTTTAATGTATTCCCATCTGTTGATCTCTGCTTCCACTTGTTTGGAAACTGTAGTTTCCTCCTTGAAGATGCCTTTAGTCTCATTGTCATGGAGTGTTTTACTGACGTGTTGTTCTATATACCTTATGGTATCAGGTCTGATATCAGGGTCTTTAATCCATTTGGATTTTACCTTCGTACATGATGTTAACTGGGAGTCTATGTTCGCTTTTTTGCAAGTGGCGAACCAGTTCTGCCAGCACACTTGTCGAAGAGGTTTTCCCTATTCCACTTGGGATTTATTGCTCCTTTGTCAAAAATTAGGTAATTGTATGTGTGGGGGGCAATGTCAGAGAACTCAAGCCTATTCCACTAGTCTGAGGGTCTGTCTTTATTCCAATACCATGCTGTTTTGATAACTATTGCTTTGTAGTACAGTTTAAAGTTGGGGAGAGTAATGCCTCCCATTTTCCTTTTCCCTAGGAGTGCTTTAGCTATTCGAGGGTGTTTATTGTTCCAGATGAACTTCATAAGTTTGATTCACTTCTTTGAAGAATGTCATGGGCATTTTTTAAGGGGACCACATTAAATCTGTATAATGCTTTGGGGAGTATTGCCATTTTAATGATGTTAATCCTGCAAATCCATGAGCAGGGTATGTGTTTCCATTTCTGTGTGTCCTCTCTTATTTCTTGGAGCAGGGCTTTATAGTTTTCTTTGCATATATCCTTCACATCTGGTCAAGTTGACTCCAAGATATTTGAGCTTGTGTGGAACTATTGTGAATGGGATTGCCTTCTTGACTTACATCTCTTTCCTATCATTATTGGTGTATAAAAAGACCATTGATTTCTGTGTGTGTGTAATATTTTCTAACCTTTAATCCTGGTACATGCTCCTGATAGTAGCCTTAACTAGAGAAAGATATTTGCCAACTTGTGTTTATGGTCCCCATATATTAGAAAGTTCCAGGTGTTTGTCACTGTATCCTTTGCATACAATCTTCATTTATTCTAGAGAATTTCTTTCCTAGTCAGAAACTTCTCATCAGATGCTATCTTGAAACGCACGTAAACCAACTGGAGAGCCAAGAGAAAGAAGTTACCTTAGGAAGCAGAAACAGAAACCAATACCCAAACACATAAATTTGAGAAAGGGAGTGATGATAATTTTATACATACACGCATCTATTTTAGGAAACTTTATGAAGAATAACTAGAGACTGACTTATTTATAGAAATATGATAGTAACATGTATTGTGTTTGGATTTTTTATCTGATAAATGTGTAATATATACTGTTTTTATATAATTCCACACAGTTAATACTGTGAAATATCAATATAAGAAATTGATCATAGCAAGAAAAACACATCTCCAGCCTTGCTAGTAGGTTTCTTTGCTATTAGTATGTCTTAGCAAGCCAATTCCTATATAGATCTGATGCCAGTAAAAAGAATTTTCATGATAGAATATAGGAAACAGCTAGCTACTACTTTGAGCTCTTGTTCTAGAAAATTGTTTTGATTAATGAGGATTCTTTACAAATTTATTAACCGGATAGCTACCAAAGTTATAACTAACAGAACAAAAAATTTTTCAGCTCAACTCAACACTCAGCCAAACTATTATCACATATAACAAATATCACATATTTCCCTCCCAAAATTGTGAGAACATGGTTTCCTAAGATTTTGAGAAATTTTATCTCTCACCTTTTCTCTGTTGCTTCTTGTGCACACTACAATGGTGCATAACTGATATGCAGGTGATCTGTTCCTTTTGCCTTAAAGCAGAGTTGGATCAAGTCTGATTGTGCATTCACGATCTGCCTGTGGGGTTCCTTTTAATTAGGAAATTTAGACTAGTAACTTAAGGGATTTATATTGATTCCCTTGACAACTGAGGTTCCAGGAGTTGAAACAGAATTGGAAAAAACAATCATTTTCCAGTGGAAAAAAAAGTTTTTGCTAAGTACCAAGTGGGATTTTTTGAAATTTTGAATGTTTGTTTATGTAGTTAACAATTACTTTTCTCTTATATTTCTTTCTTTGTGTGTGTGTGTGTGTGTGTGTGTGTGTGCGCGTGTGTGTGTATGTGTGTGTTGTGCATACTGATTCTGTTTGGTGTGAATGTGACTGCCAGGGTATCTATGCAAAACAAGGAATTCAGTCTAGCTCCTTCTAAAGGGACTATCGAGTTTTCAGTCCAAAGATCAATGCACCCATGAATTTTTATAATTTCTTTATTTAAACACTTTAATTGCAAGCATAATTGTAGTTGGGTTCCAGTCATAACAAGAACACCCCCTTCACCCATGCAAACTTCCCATCATCAATGCCCCCCTCTCTTCCTTCCCCTACCCCCACCTGTATTTGAGACAGGCTTTCTACCTCCCTCCCTCACTAACATTGTTATGATAGTTTTCAGTGTAGTTATTTCTCTAACTGCACTTACCATCTTATCTTGAGCTGGTCCTTCCAGCCCTCATCTCTGGGAATTATTTCAATGTCTTTAAATTTTTTTATCTTTATTTTTTTCTTAAAACCCATAGATGAGTGAAACTATTCTGTGTCTCACTCCCTCTGACTTATTTAATTCAGAAAAATAGATTTCATGTACATCCATGTATGGGAAATTTCATGACTTCATCTCTCCTGATGGCTGCATAATATTCCATTGTGTATACGTACCACAGTTTCTTTAGCCATTCACCTGTTGAAGGGCATCCTGGTTGTTTCCAGAGTCTGGCTACTGTAAAAAGTGCTACAGTGAATATAGGTGTGAGAAAGGGATTTTTTATTGTGTTTTTGTGTTCCTAGACTATCTATCACTAGGAGTGGGATAGCTGGGTCAAATGGGAGCTCAATTTTTAGTTTTTTGAGATATCTCCATAATGTTTTCCATAAGGGCTGCATGAGACAGCATTTCCACCAGCAGTGAATGAGAGTTCCCTTTCTCCCCATATCCCACCAGCACTGATTGTTCTTGTTCTATGTGATGTGTGCCAGTCTCTGTGGTTTCAGATGTGTACCCATAAATTTTAATGGATTGGATTACACCTATGTGAGATTAGCAGTGAATCTTGGCAATTGCTTGTTGATAATTGCTGTGGCATCTATTAGAATAAATTTAATTTTTAATTTAAAATTTAATTTAATTCACCTTTATTTTTAATAATATCTTTATTTAAACACCATGATTACAAACATGATTGTAGATGGGTTTCAGTCATAAACAAACCCCCCTTCAATGATGAGGGTCTGTCTTTATTCCAATATCATGCTGTTTTAATGATTATAGCCTTGTAATATAATTTAAAGTTGGAGGAAGTGATCTCCCCCATTCCTTTTCCCAAGTGTCACTCTAGCTATTCGTGGGTGCTTATTGTTCCAAAAAATTTCAGACGCCTGCTTAATCGGGCCCTGGGGGGTGGGGAGGGAGAAATTCCTCCCATCTGTTTCCACAAACTACTGAGACAGCGACTGGCTGCTCCCAGAAGACTCCACATGCCAGGTTTTTGTGGGCTCTTTACTGGTATGTTGGGGGCGCTGGGCAGGATGGCTAGCCATAGGACCCCTGGGCTGACCACATAGTCCAGGGGACTGAGGCCCCCCCACACCAGGCGGGTCTTCAGGGCCACGCCTGCTTAATTGGGCCCTGGGGGGTGGGGAGGGAGAAATTCCTCCCATTGGATGTCAACGGCCTCCAGATGGGTCCAATTTTGGGGTGTTGTGAGCTCTTCATTTTTTCTAAGGCAGTCTATAGCAATATCTTTTTAGTCTACATGTCCTAAGCCACGCAGGGGCGGTTTAGGTTTTTAACAATATATGTTAAAATATATCATATCCTTAAGTTATGTACTGTGCATGTAGAATGTCCATCTGGTATTCTGCCCTCTCGCACACCCTTGTAAAGCTCATTTTCATTTTCCAACTCTTATCACCCCCTACCTTTAGTACCCACCTTTTACCTGTTTTAATTTCTGTTCTGCACATTCCTA
>PVKC010042318.1:0-11981 GCA_004027635.1 Crocidura indochinensis
ATTATCAGAAAAATTTTAAATGTTTAGTTCAAATTAAGGTTACATTCTAATAGGAATCCCTTTTCTGCTTTTGTCTCAGTTGTTTTCTGTCCCCCTTTATTCTAGTTCTTGGTGTTGTTAAATTGAAAGTGGTTTAGTTCCTACTTGGGTCCTTGAGTTCTGTATGCAAAATCAGTATACAACATTTTTGATGTGCTTAAAGTCTTAAGAAAATAGTTCTGAGGGGCTAGAGAGAATATACAGCAGGTACAGAGTTGCCTTCCACATGACCAACTTAGATTCAATCCACAGCATTCCAAATGGTACCCTGAGCACTGCCAGGAGAGATCCCTGAGTGCAGAGCCAGGAGTTAAGCCATTAGTACTTGTAGCCCAAGCCAAACAAATAAGTAGATAGTTTTGAGTACCCTCAGATCCTGTGTCCAGCTCACAGCTACTTCTCTATTGCTTTCATGTAGACTGTCCTTGTTCTACACTAGGGTCTTGCTAGTTATGTCTCTTCCCCATTCCTAAAGTGTATGAGTCCAGTGTCCTCCAGCACTTTGGTCTGTTACAGGTATTTTATGGTCAGTTCCTCCATGCTGCGGATTGCTGCTTTTATCCATTTGGCTTTTCATTCACACACCAAAGCTTGAGAGCTGTCTCTAACCGGGATATGAAGAGAAGTTGCTATAAGATGCTGACCCTTCAGTCACGTCAGTGTTGAAATGCCATTTCTGTTCCCAGTGTTTCCCCATTTGAAGTTTAAGTTTGTTATCTCGTCCCCATTATCTATCTGACTGAGCATATCTCAGATAGGTGATCCTTAAAATGATTTAGTAAATTACTTCATGCCCTACCCTCAGGCCTCCACATCTTCTCCACACCCCGCTTTTATTTTAATTTTATTGAGGTCAAAGTGAATTACAAATCTTTCAAAGTAATATTTAAGATACATAGCGACAATGAATGAGGGGCATTCCCACCACCAGTGTCCTACCTCTACCTCTGTTCTTGTCAATATTCTCATGTTGCCCTCCTTTACCCACCCCCTCCAGAATGCTAGTATATCTGGCCCCCATTTGAACAGCTAGTTGTAGATTGGGTATCAATTCTGCTGTCGTTGACTTTTGATTCGGTGCTCAAGTCTGATCATTTTCTATTTCCACTAAATTTTCATATGATTGTCTGGTCCTGGTAGCATCCATTTACCCCCCTCAATTTATGAGGCTGAGTAAGTTATGTGGTTCTGTTGGAGATAAAAAGGAAAAAATAAAGAAAAACAGGGAGGAGTCAGTCAGTGGTCCTCATACTATGGCCCTCGGGCCACATACTGTATTTGTTCCATTTTGTTTCTTCACATCAAAATAAGATATATGCAGTGTGTATAGGAATTTGTTCATAGTTTTTGTTTTTACTATAGTCCAGACTCCAACAATCTGAGGGACAGTGAACTCGCCCCCTGTTTAAAAAGTTTGAGGACCCCTGGCTAGGTGTTATAAATTTCCATTTAGAAGAGAAAAGGAAGAAAAAAAGAAAAAGGTAGCAAAACAAAACAAAACAAAAGCATCACAAAGCAACAAAAACAAAAAACAGAAAGAACAAAAAAACTAAAACCAAGAACTATGAAAAACAAACAACAAACAAAACAAAACAACCCAAAAACCAGTCAAAAATCCACACCCCTTTTTAGAATTCACATCTTAGTTCAGCCTCAGAGTCAGTAGAGAAGAAAAACCCTCATTGATGTTAACTCCCCCAGAGCATAGCATTGGGTCAGGTCTCCACAGGGGCCACAACTAATGTGTATGGTTGTCAAAGGAGTTATTAGTTCCTTTCAATTGACGGCTGGCACATCACCAGTAGGGTTTCTAAAGTTTGTACAGTGGCTGGTCCAGGTCCATTGGATTTTGTTGTCACTAGGCCAACAAAATATACAAGAGTTAATCTTGTGGTGCTTTGTGACTTTAGGACCCTGACAAAAAGCATTTATTTTGTCATTAATAATACATTTAAGACTTCATCTTGTTCTGCACAGAAGTTTTAGGACTTTTGATCATCCCTGTTTCTTCCTTTCTTCTAATAAGAAGTTCCTATAAACAGTTATTAAGTGTTAAACTGAGAACTAATGTCAGATGATTAATCCAAAATCAACTGTCCTACTGCTGCTAATGTGACAGACTGCTAAAAGCTGCTGTTCACAGTAGTGTTAGTTTGTACAGATTTGGCCAATATGCCCCACTGACGTCATCTCCCTCCACTGAGGCTCAATTAACAGCTGCATTATGGGACCTCTTCTTTGCCTCACATCCACTACCCTCTTCTGTTTTTACCTACTTCATCCAGTAGGCCTCAATGAGCCCCATTTTAATGGTAAGATAGGATATTGGGGACAACAAATCCACTATCTTCCCTGGTCACCACCATCTGAATAAACTTCTGTTCCTTAAACTAACTCCTGCCTCTAATGGTAAGCAACATAGGACTTTGGAATGGATCACACTTTGGAATTGGTAACAATTCTAGCCCAAAAATCTGCTCCGCATTCATTAGGAGCAATATTATATATGTCCCAATTCTTCCAATCTTTCCCATGTTGTCCCATTCTTGATCACACAAAGCTCATGAAACATGATGGCCATATCCAAAAATCAAAAGCTCAGGGTTAACTTCTAGCTCTGAGTTTAGCAATCATTCACAGCCACCTCAGGGGGCCACAGGAAGTACAGGGGATCCAACTTGGGTCTGCCCTTTTCAAGACAAATGCACTCCTGGCTATTTTATGGTTTCAGTCATAACTATCATTCTATTGTAAAGCAGTACAGATTCTGAGAAACACAGAACTAATTTCACAGAAATTCTCCAGTAGAGGAAGGTGAGAAGTTTTCATTACATCCTGGTGAGTCACTCTTTCCCTGAGAAAGGAGAGAATGATTTTCCCAAAGAACCAAAAACTGCAGACACACAGCTAAGCAATGCTTTTACACAGCTTTAATTCTTAAGGAGATGAAATCTAATTGAACACCTTTGTGATTTGATTGTAATAAGACATGATAAGTTAAGAGATGATATTAAAATCTAACAATGGCCTTCTTTTCTCTAAGCATAAAAATCCTTTCACAATCTTTCAGTTGTTTAAAAAACAGGTGGTTTTAAAACCTGGTCATCTTGATTGAATTGCCTTTGTTTTCCTCCTACCCCAAAACCCTGGTCCTCTCTTTAGTCCCACTACTGACTACTCTGATACTAGATCATATTATGGCTTCAAACATGTTTTGGTAATCATTTCCCCTTTGCACACTTTTATTTTTGTATTTTTTTATAATCGTGCTTCTTGGGTAGGGAATGTTCATCTTTGCTCCTTGAAGTTTAAACACTAAACCTTTCTTCAAGGCATCTGCATTCCAAATTGCCTTATTATTCTCCTGTGACTAGCACTTCCTGGGGCTATAATTGAGCAGATGGTCAGGGCCCGAGTTGATGATAGGGTCATCAAAGAATGAGCCTAATCATTTGCCCTCAATCTTTTCATTCTTCCAGTCCACCAGGAGTAATTTTTCAGGTCTTTTGAAAGCTCTTTCTTAGTTTCTTAACTCTACTTGCTCCACAATAGTTTTCAGAGTCTCTGTATTCCAATACAGTACATCAAAGTAGACTGGTACATGTAGATATTTTTTGGGTGCATTTGTTTATCCTAGTTTATAAAGACTGTTGCTTTTTTTTCCTGGCAAATCCTTTGGTTAAATGCTGAGATGGGGAGTAAGATAGCTCACACCTTAGGGAAATTGCCACCTGGCTGCATGACACAGTGATGCCTTATGCCAGTTGGATGGATTGGTTTCTATCCAGAGTGCCCTTCTGTTTTACTTTCAACAAAAGTTTACCTATAAGTTGTGTTAACTTTGCCTTAAATATGGCTTAGTCAAATAGGGGTTTGTTTGTCTTTCATATTGAATCTAAAGGTGGGTGAATGGGCAAGTGGTTCAATTTCTTTCTTGCATCATTAGGTACCTGGCTTTGCCCTTATTATTTCTGCTGTCTTTAAATGTTTCAGAAAAATATAGTGTTTTCTCACAGATTCCAAATAAAATGTGAACACACCTAGATATAATGCTCATAATGCTTAAGCACAAGACAGCAGAGTAAAGGCAATCAGACTCTTTCTCTTCTTTTCTACGCAAAGGATAATAGGAGAGAGACAGGTCTTCCATCTCAGTCATAGACACAAGAGGAAGTGTTGACAGTAGTTGTTTGATCACCCAACCAATGTTTGTAAAAAATGAAGGCATTTCAGTCACCACTGAAGGCTGCCACAATTTAGCAGTGCATCCTGGCCTGCTGTAGAATTTCTCATTATCAGAGAGTATCTGTCTTCATTAATTAAGATAAAAATGCAAGATAAATACATTCACGGCAGCAAATGTGTAGCAATCTTGAGAGAGAGAGAGAGAGAGAGAGAGAGAGAGAGAGAGAGAGAGAGATGAGGAACAAACCCATATCTGGTTATTCTTAACGGCTGCCCTGATCCCTCCCTCTTGTCCAGATAGTTCTGTTTTATGAACAGATCACACTGTTAATTCCCTTAAGATAATTGGTACTGAATTTCCTGAGACTTGAAACCCAAAGCATCTTGGTTAGCATATATTCTTTGGGTTAAATGTATTGTCATACATTATGTTAACAACAACAACAACAGCAACAACAACAATATTAAAAGACTAGCTAAAAGCCCCAACTCCTTCTTTAAATGTGATCTCAACCTAGCTCGTCAAATTAGGCTTTCAGTCTTACCTTAAGAATTTTTCATTTGCAAGGTAAATCATAAAAGGACTTAAAATACACTGATATATTCAAAAAATTAATCCAAAACTTCTCTCCCTCTTTACCTCAGTATATTTGACCTTTTACAGGTTTTTATATTTTTAAGGACTCTTTGAGAAATTTAGTAGCCAATCTCCAAGGTAGCCCCAAGGGTCTGTTTCTTGATATTCATATCCATGTATACTTCTTTGTCACAAGGAGCCAGATTGTTCTTATATAGCACACCTAGAAGATGAAATATTATTTTCATCACAGGTGTCTAAAAGACTAGTACTTCTTTTTTAAACTTGCCTTCCAACCTTCCTTCTTTTTCTTGTGAAATTTAGCTACCGGGGCCCGGGAGATAGCATGGAGGTAAGGCGTTTGCCTTTCATGCAAAAGGTCATCGGTTCGAATCCCGGTGCCCCATATGGTCCCCCGTGCCTGCCAGGAGCAATTTCTGAGCATGGAGCCAGGAGTAACCCCTGAGCACTGCCAGGTGTGACCCAAAAAAACAAAGCAAAAATAAATTTTAGCTACCATGTTGTAAGTAAGGTTTTGAAAAGACCCACATGAAGAGAAGCTGAGGTCTTTAGGCAAAGCCATGTGAGTGAGCTGAGATGGGAATATTAGGCTCAGTTGAACCACAGATGATTGTGTTCCATACGACAGTTAAATTATAGTATTTTGAAAGACTATTCTGCGCCCAGCATCAGCTGCTCTGAGATTCCTGACTCATAGAAAATGTGGGGAAAAATTATTTTTTAACAGAGCTGCTAATATTTTGAATGATTTGATAGAAGACTTAATACAAGATTAAAAATTAAATAGTTATGTGACAGAAATGAAACAATGGAAAATCAGAATAGGGAAGGGATGATTAGACAGATTTAAGTTTCAACATAAGATGTTTATTGCAAGACCTTCTTAGCTTGTTAGAGAGGATCTACTGATTAGCACTAAAGGGTCGGACAGTCCGTGCAAAAGGATGGAGACATAATTAGTGTCACACCAATAAAATGTAATTTCTCAAGTAAATCTTTATAAAAAAAAAAGAACACTATGTGATATCATGAACAAGTGTTTCAAAAAACTATAATAGAACTAAAATGCTGTGTCTACTACTGACATAACTTTCAGAACTAAAATGTTTATTTAATTAAGCTTCAAAAATGGGTAGACTGCTCTAGATCTAGCAAATATAATAATTAGAGCTCACAATTCAATTTTTTCCATAGGTGCTTTTTAAATATAATTTTTAACTAATTATTTAATAGGAAGATAAATCTGTGTAACTTAATAAGAAGTGTGCTCTATGGAACAGTTAGATTTTATTTACAAATCTCTGGAAAACAAACATTCCAAATGTCCCAGTAAATATTCTAGAATCTGCTTTAATTTATACATAATACAGTTAAAAATAGAATAGAAAAATTTGAAGAGAGATAGTAGATGATAAGGCCCTTGCCTACATGCCAAGGATGACCTTGGTTTGATTCCAAATAAACCTGCCACGATCACTCCTGAGACAAAAGCCAAGAGTAGTCCCTGAGCATTGCAGGTGCCCAACTCTCCACACACCCTAACAACAGCAACAACACAACCCAAAGGAAGAATTTGAAAGAGATGGCTAAGAAAACACTTCCTGTATGGACTTTGTAGATTTGAGCCTGTATTGTATAACACCAATATATATTGACAAATGGTAGCTTTGGGCATGGGGATAATAGGAGTGATTCTGCAGTGCAGCAATAAGTTGTTATGCATAAATCACTTCCAAGAGATCACAGACTTCATACTGTTAACTGAAGTCAGTCAATTAACAAAACATGAATTTCTCAAATGATTTGTGAGCATATAAAGCCAAAAACAGAATGTATGAGTGATACTAGTTAGATATAAACTGCAAACTATAAACTATAAACTACAAAAAGTCAAAATTGGGGCCTGAGAGGTGGCGCAAATGGTAAGGCATTTGCCTTGCCCACGCTACCCTAGGATAGACGGCGGTTCAATTCCCTGGCATCCCATATGGTACCCAAACCAGGAGCGATTTCTGAGTGCATAGCCAGGAGTAACCCCTGAGTGTCACCGGTTGTGACCAAAAAAACAAAAACCAAACCAACCAAACAAAAAAGCCAAAATCTCTATGTGTGTGGTGGTTGTGTTGGAGTCAGAGAAGCCTGAGATAAGAGTAAAAGAGAAGCAGTCAACCAAATAATTTTTGGGACAGTATTTTGCTTCAACCAATGTGTGCCTAGCAATGATGTGCAGTTTTCCTTCTGCCAGGGAAGGTCTATTTCTGGGGAAAGCTGCTATCAACTCCCTCATCCTGTCATGGGTGCCTTCTTGGGCTCCTGCTCTAAGAGCTTTTAGTTCGGAGGACCCATGCATGAAAGGAGGGATATACAGACTGCTCCAGTGAAGAGGGATTTAGAGATATAGAAAGCCAGGAAAAAAATAAAGACAGGACAATGAGTTAAGAATCCGGGTGCCCTCCCTGCCAATCTGAGAGAAAGACAACCAGTCGGTAATGCAATTATAAATCAGGGTTTATTACTTTGGCCAAGGAGTCTGACAGTTTCCAGTGATCCTTGGACCCTGAGTGCCATGCTTTTTTTTTTAAATACGTTTTTGAGATGTTACATACATCATTCAATAAATCATTAAGAGACAATGCAGCAATTTTGAAACAATAGTGTCCTCAAATTTTTAACCACAAGCATCCTTTTCCATCTCACCTGAATTTTTTGTATGTCAGCTTATTGCCCCTTCAAACATTTTCATGTTTGTTTCAAGGTATCCCTAGGACAATAACTAGTTTAATAAATGCCGAAGGTAACACATTCTTAGCTACTTAGGTTCTGCCCTTTGCTCGCGCTTTAAGGCCTGGGCTACCCTGGTATGTCCTGTCCGTTGTTCAGGCTTTGGGGCTCTAGTTAAACTTTAAACAAATCCCTTGAGCAGAAGCATGGTTCACAGAATCAGAAGCATGATTAATATATTTTAATTTCATCATTCATATTTCATTTTCTACAGTTGAGATAAATGCTATTCCTGAGAGAAAATGTGGTGGATGGAATGGGCAGGAGGCGGACTTCTGGGGGCGTTGGCAAGACTTCTGTGTCTTGATTTTAATGCTGACATCATGGTCATTTTAAAACTCCACAGATAGGTAATCTTGGGAACAATTGTACATATCTCTGTATATATATATATATATATATATTCTTCACAATAACAAGCTAAAATTAACAGAAAGTAAACAACTCACTCAAATGATGAGTCAATAGGATAAAACATAAAATAAAGGAAAAAGAATACAATAGACGATAGTGGGATCTATTAAATGTAAAGCTTTCTGCAAGAATAGTTGGCATGCTTGAAACACTGTAGGCGTATTCAATATTTGTGGAATCAATGCACAGTGAATGTGTCTCTAAAAGTCTTACTTCAGTCAATCCTCAAAGACACTACCATTTCAAGCACTTTTAGAATCTCTTTTTTGTTAACAGAGAGATTATTTTACTTCATTATTAAAAAAAGTATAGGATCTTTTTATATAATATATTTATATATATTTTGCATTCATTTTGCTTTGTTGTCTAAGCTATAAAACTGACAATTGACATAGTGAGAAATCTGGAGACTTCTTTAAAGAAGGTGATAAAAATTCCAATATTTGTAAATTAAAAAATAATTCCAAGAGCTCCACTTAAGAACCTAATCCAAAATGTCAGTCATGTGATTAGAGTGAAATTTGAGCATTTCAAAGTAATTTTCATGAATGGATTCTTAATAGATTTTATGAAAGTTTGGTAAATCAGTTTCATAACAAAAGTAGACTTTTATGGTATGCCTGACAGACCCTTAGTTAATCTGCAGCATCAGCATTTCAAAATGATCAGATGGTTTTAATTTATTGCTCAAACAAAATCAGAATTTATTAATACAATAAAACATAGTGTAATAGAAAACAGTTTGAGAGCATATTTTCATATCTTTCTGTAAACTTGGTAAGGTCCTCCTTAATGAGGTAATAAGACTAGAGTTATACTCTATTATCTAACTTTTCAGATAGTTCCATAAGTATGACTCTGAACTATGCTTCTGGTTTATATGAAAAGAATAAATAAGTCCTCTATTGAATCACTGGAATGGAGCTCTTTTTATTACTGTTTACTTTAGAGTTCTCATGACTTCACAGTCTGGAATTCTGGAGGTCAGACTGATATTTAATTTGTGATGACAAGGGGCATATTATAGTTCTTTAAATATAATCTTAAGATGAACCCTGAGGTAATGTAGCTACATTTATATATTCTTCATTTGAAATTTCTAATGTCTTCTCTCTATAGTGGAATTAATGTAATTTATATCTTAAGATTCTATAATGCAAAATCAAACTTTTGTTAGGTAATTTTTAATTTCCAGAATCAATATTTATAAAATGGAGAGAATGATAACTAAAGAAAAATCCTTGCCTTGAAGTATAGGATATCAGTTAAGTATTTCTGTATTTTGCAAGGGAGTGAAACCATCCCTTCAGGAAAATGTCATTGTATTTTCATTATTTCTGTTTGGCATTTCTTTAAATTTGATTCAACTGAAAACTTGAACAGTCTTTAAAGCTCTTACATGCTGAAGAGATCACAAGAATTCTTAAGGGACGATTCCCATGGTCAGCAAGCTCTTAAAAACAGTGATGGAGATGAACACACATATGTGAAAGTCAATTACGCCATTTAATGAACCTCCAAAAGGGCTGTTGACATTTAAATGGTAGTAAAAAAGGCAGTTTGTAAAACTAATACAATTATACAAGATGAAATGATAATCCATTAAATGATTTTGCTAATAGATGTAAAAAATGGCTAATAGTTTATGTGAAAATAAAATATACATCATGTGTTATATTCTTCTTTCTACATGATAAAAGTCGATTTTATTTCTACCAAGTATATTTTACTAATATTTTCTAAACAAGAATTGTTTACATTACTTTCAGTTTTCTATGCCTTAATTTATACTCCATTGATTCATAAAATCGCCTATTTAATGGAAAAACAGATACCCACACTGTAGAGTCAGAAAAGTCTGGAGTCATACCAGGGGTTATGGCATCTGCTTTGTGATCTTGGTTTCATTCCCAACACTCTATATGGTCTCCCATCATCAAAGGGGGAGGAGGTCACTCCTGTCACTCCTGTGCACAGAACCAGAAGTAATTCCTGATCCTTCCTTCCTTCCTTCCTTCCTTCCTTCCTTCCTTCCTTCCTTCCTTCCTTCCTTCCTTCCTTCCTTCCTTCCTTCCTTCCTTCCTTCCTTCCTTCCCTCCTTCCTTCCTGCCTCCCTTCTTTCCTCCCTCCCTCCCTTCCTTCCTCTCTGCTCTCAGAAACCACTTCTGGCAGGCTTGGGGGACCATATGAGATGTGAACCATATGAGAATTGAACCTGGGTCAGCCATGTATAAGACAAATGCTCTGCCTACTGTGCTATTGCTCTGGCTCCCTCATTTTTTTTTCTGTCCATTTTTATCCCTTTTGTGTGCATTAGGCTTTCCTGTAGCTGGATGTCTTTGCTATGGAAGAGAGGACTCTCAAAACAAGCAAAATTCAGTTGAGAGCTCAGGCTAGTGGAAGGTCTTACTAGGTCCACTGAAAAGATGACCCAGTAATTTGCAGTATCCTTCTGGCTCTGCATAGTCAATTCATAGGTTATCCTTCAGTGTGGCAAAAACTCACTTAGTGCCCAGTGTTAGTATCCTTCTCCCCAGTTCTCTTGGCTCCATCACTAATAAATAGATGAAAATGTTCTGTAACAGGGTTTGGGAGAGAGGATAATATTCATAGCCAAATAAGAAAAAGGCCACAGGACGTCTTGAATGAATTAAGATCATTGAACTTCTTTTTCATTTCCCCTCTAATGGAACACCAATATTTCTCCTGGCCTTGAATAATGATAGTTTTTTAAAGACTTTAAACTATGACAATATAATAATATAATATGATTATAATATATTATTAACATAAATGTCTTAATTTCATGCAAAAGGTCATCGGTTCGAATCCCGGTGCCCCATATGGTCCCCTGTGCCTGCCAGGAGCAATTTCTGAGCATGGAGCCAAGAGTAACCCCTGAGCACTGCCGGGTGTGACCCAAAAACCAAAAAAAAAAAAAGTGAAGACTTTTGCTTACTTTACATTCTCCTTAGTACACCTGTTTGGGAGAATTTACGATTAATATTTGTGTGTGAAATATATATTCTATCCAGACAGGGGGATGAGGAGATGCAGGAAAAATCAAGGATCAAAAAGGGAAGTAGATTGGGAGGAAAGAGGGGCAGATGGCATGGAATTCAGAGGCATTGGTGGAGTAGAGGTGTGGTTTGTCTATATATCTGAACCACAGAACCAAAACAACTGAAATCATAGGATCCAAACTAAGATAACCAAATAAAAAATGTGCCTGGCAAGGAGATGGGTTAGAGAAATAGGTAGGAATCTGAGGACATTGATCATGGGAAGTTTATGGGACTGGTGTTGAAACTGGTGTTGAAATATTACTGAAACTCAACTAGGAATAATTTTGTAAAACAACATGGCTCAAATTTAAAACATTATAAAAATGGGGCTGGAGTGGTGGCTCAAGTGGTAGGGTGCTTGCCTAGCATGTGCTAACCTAGGACTGGCCCCGTTTGATCCCCCAGCATCCCATATGATCCCCCAAGTCAGGAGTGATTTCTGAGTGCATTGCCAGGAGTAACTCCTGAGTATCACCGGGTGTGGCCTAAAAAAGCAAAAGAGAAAAAATTTTTGAAAAAATGAGGAATTTTTTTTTGAAGTGAAATAGTGCAGGTAGACCCGGCAGTGCTCAGGGGTTACTCCTGGCTCCATGCTCGGAGGTTGCTCCTGGCAGGCACGGGGGACCATATGGGACACCGGGATTCGAACCAATGACCTTTTGCATGAAAGGTAAACACCTTACCTCCATGCTATCTCCCGAGCCCCATTTTTTACTTCACTTCTTAAAAATCTTTTTTCTTTTTATATACATACGTGAGCACATAGATTTTTATCTCTATTTTTATCATTTTTGGGGGTGTGATCTGTTTTTATTCTTGTCTCTCTCCACCCTCAACCGCACCAGCAATATAATGTAGCACCATTTCTCCCTGCAAAGGCACACTAAAAAAGGGGGGGG
>PVKC010042319.1:0-11878 GCA_004027635.1 Crocidura indochinensis
AAAAAAAAAACCCAGACTATTTGGAACATTCATACATGGTCTCCTGAGAACCTTCAGAATCCTTGAGCACAGATCCAGAAGTAAGCTTCAGTGTTTGACTCCAAAAAAATACAATAAAACAAAAAAGGAATAAAAATAGAAAGAAAAGATCTTTCATTTTTATCTCGTTCTCAATGGAAATTGTGACACAAAACATCACTACAACTCAGAGCTTCAGATGAGAATTTTTTTAGATTGCCCTGTATTTAAAATGTCTTATTTTATATTTTTTGTGTTCAAATTTAGACGTTAAGTAGTTCTGTGAAAGTTTGCTATTTTGCTTGCTTATTATTACTCAATTATGATATAAATATTACTCTTCTAGGAATCTAGTGACAGATTATTACTTCCAGTGAATGTCTTTTGCTCCTGATTGAATTATTACTTTTATAAACTAGGGGATTTAGGAAATCATATGTTGATTTTTCTGTCTAATTTGTAATATAGGCATTTGTTGATATTTCCTAAAAGAAATAAGTGGTCAAAATTTGAATTTTGTGAAGTTATTAGATTTGTTGCTTCCAGTTATGATAAAATAAATGGTTGCACTAATGGGAATTAGATTTCTTATTTAGTGAATCTGAATGGGTGCAGAAATAAAGTGCTTAGATAAAAGAAATCTCATTATTCTTCTCTTCAAGAGATAACCTTAGAAAGACATTAGCAACAATAACAATGACAACAACAACACACATAAACATAGGGATGTTACCAGACAGACAGTTGATTCATCTTGAAATGAATACCCTTTCTTTCATACCTTAAACCATCGATATATTACTGTTACCAGTGAAGTGGATGTTGTATGGCCATTTTTTCCTAGTTCTTTGATGAATATTCTCTCACATAAAGTTCCATATTTATCTTCTCTATTATAACCATGCCTTTTTATGCTGCACACATCTTCTCATTGATAAGGTTAGATTTTTACTTATTTTGATTTTGTTTCTGTGATGTAAATTCAATCATCAAAGAAATTCTTTCCCTGGCTTCAGGTCTGTAGAGCCTCTCATGATCATGTGAGGAAGTGGAAGAAGCCAGAAGAAAGATTTGCTTATGTAGAGCCTGATACAACTTTAACTCTTTGTTTCCAGTGTCCAGGGAACAGTTGATAACTACATGAATCACATGAATCACCATTCGATCTTAAATGTTATTATTATTTAACTTGTGAATTGAAAATGGAAGTCCCAGTGATTAAGAATGTTTGGAAAAACGTGGACATTAATTTGACAGAGACATTGAAAGATTTAAGTAGTGAAAAATTATTGTTGTATTTTTGTTTTCAGTAAACTTTTTGTAGAAAAGATTTTTAAGGAGATGATGCAAGAGCAGAAGATCATTGGGAGATGGTGTTCCATCTGGATAAGGAAAGGGAAGACTGGATACTAAAGCAGACATAGAGAAAACTTGAGTTAAAGTCTATTTAAGAGAAGAAATCATTGAGTCCCAGGATTGGAACGAGCCTAAAATAAAACATTGATTGGGGTGAAGGTGCACTGAGGGATGCTGATGTTTCAATTTTGAATGTTCTTGAATTTACAACAGGTCTATCTTATAAGCAGATATGTGGTGGTCAGGTCACTTTTGAAGGAGACCTCCCTAAGAGGCATAAATTCTGTGCTTGTCAGTATTTGGTGATTTTAAGGCTTTGGGGTTTTGAGAGTGAATGAGTATAGAAGCCAGGAGACCACTAAGCATAATATATGCTGAATAAGATATGCTTTGTAGGGCATATAAATACATAGCTAAAATATAGAAAATGCCAAGATTTGAAAAAGTGAACTAGTTATAAAATAGTAGATAGGATGAAGTAAAGGTTAAAGGTTCACTCATGATAGACCCTTGGTAATAGGTATTTCAACAATGGAAAATGAAAATATTAAGAAATAAAAAATGTTAGTAAATGTTCATGATGCCATCTAAAAAAAAGAGAAAAGTATCTTTAAAGATGGAAATTTGAGAGATATATTTGTGGAGCTATATGTAGTATAATTTTGTAGGAGTGACCAAAATTGAAGTAATTAAAATAATAAACTTGAAAAGGTCATTTTGAGCCAGGTCATGCTCATATGTTCTTTCACAATTCTTTTATTCTTCTATATATATTTCATTAATTTACAAAAACATTAAGTGCAGGGTAATGAAGAGTTTATTTTCCCCTTTCTAAGTCATATTTCTAGATATTTCCCCATATTCTGCTTGAATAGAAGTGCATAACTTACAGAAATTGCTTAATTTATTTACAGACTTTCTAATTGTTAGCATTTTGATGGTTTTCATTATTCAAGATTTTAATTTTCTCTAACCTGATATTGCAAATGCACTTGTGAATAAATACCGCATAGTTTAAAAATCAATCAGGGTGATGTTTGTTTAATGCCAGTCTGCCCATCCATCCATCTATCCTTCATCTTGCCATGTCTACTTAATATTTTTCTATGTTGCACACCCTGAGCTATTTTGGTGAACATAGCAGATGATTTTTAGCTCTCATAGACCTTACTTTACTAATTTTTTCGATTTTTTAATTTTTTTTGGTTTTTGGGTCACACCCAGCAGCGCTCAGGGGTTACTCCTGGCTCCATGCTCAGAAATTGCTCCTGGCAGGCACGGGGGACCATATGGGGCACCGGGATTCGAACCGATGACCTTTTGCATGAAAGGCAAACGCCTTACCTCCATGCTATCTCCCGGGCCCCAATTTTTTCGATTTTTAAGGATAAGTATGGAAGGGCCAGAATGATAACACAGTGATAGGGCATTTGCCTTGCATGTGGACACCCCTGGACAGACCACGTACTATCCCCAGCATCTCAAATGGTCCCCAGACATTCCAGGTACGATTTCTGCATGCAGAGTCAAGAGTAACCCCTAAGTCTTGTCAGGTGTGGCCAAAAACAAAAACAAACAAGCAAAAAAAAAAAACTAACCAAAAAAAAGAAAGAAAGGAAAAGAAGTACGGAAAAAAATTAGCCGCTCAAATTGATGAGTGAAAAAGAGTGAGAGCTCACTCTTCTGTTTCTTGAAACTTCAGTAATTTGTTGCTCTCTAGAATTGGTTTCATTGATAAGATCAGATTTTGTTTTGTGGTTGGACCAGAAGAATCCCTAATGGCTGTATGGATTCAGGCTGGATATCCAGCTGGTACTTTATTATTAGAGAATTGAAAACTGGCATTCTTGAGATGAGTAGGAAAGATTTTTTGACATAGGTTGTGCAAAAGGAAGTTAAATACAAGCTATGAAACAATTTCAGTGTGCTTTCCAAATTTAATTTCTAGGATAAATCATTTTGTTTGCAGAATTGAGAGAAAGCTTGCTAGATGAGAATTTAACTTTTGGCCATAATTTGATTTGGGCTAGATTTTTGGATTCATCTAAGCTGATTTTTATGTGTTTTTCTATTTAAGTACTTTATACTTTGTTTTAGACTGAATTAAAACTGATGGGGAGAGGCAGCAATTTTAGAATTGAGCAGATTATTGTCCTGAGTAAAGTCATCAGTTGTTTTTCAAAGCATCGTGTGCATTTACCCAGAATTTATTAACTACAAAAGGTGTTTTTGCCACTGAGCTTATGTTGTCTATTCTATTCTTGGCTTTTGGACAGGGTATTTCAGCTTTGTATAGCCTTTTCCACCACTTCATTAAAGACAATATTTCCTGTTCTGTGTGCTTACCAAAACTATGAAAACATATGTCACTTAAAGAACAAATAAATGTTCACAAAATTTCTCTTTCTAGCCTTCATTTCATGTGTAATGTTAGGTTATATTTTTATGGTGTTAATACTAGTGATAAAAAGTCACTCAATAGAGTAACTAAAGTCATTTATTCTACTTCTTTACATAGTGAAGAGGGATGGAGCAAAGTTATATTAATGGAACATTCTTGTAACTAGATTGGCAAACATTTTCCTATAAAGAGCGGGAGAGTAAATATTATTGGCTGCTTGGCCCATAGGGTGTCTATTAAAATCAGCTCTATTTTCAGAGTGGGAAAGCAACCATAAAAGTTTATAGATGATTGAGAGTAGCAGTGTTTTAATAAAGCTTTCTTTGCAAAACAAACCTGCATACAGAATTTATTTGCTGTTTAGTTTGGAGAATCAAAGTCTAGAGTTAAAAAACTACAGCACTTTGACTAAATCTAACTTGAAACCTGATTTTGTCTGTCTTCAGAGCTAAGGCTGTTTTTCATATTTTTAAAGAGTTATTTGAAAGGGAGGAGGAGGAAGAAATGGGGGGTAGAAGAGGATGAGGTGGTGGAGGAGGATAAATGAGAGAAGGGGAAGAATAGGAGATGGAGGAGGAAGAGAAGTGACAGAGATTTTGTGCAATTCACAAAGCTTAAACGCAAGCAGATTTACTGCTTGAGGCACTTGACAAAGTACTCATCATCACTGGTCTTTGATTATCAGGAAAATGCATTATCAAATGACAGGGAGACTTTACCTCACATCACTGAGAATGTCCTATATCAGAAAAGCCAGAAACAACCCCTGTTAGTAAAGAAAAGAATCTCATTCACTGTTGGTGGGAATGTAAACTGGGTCAGCCTCTATGAAAAACAGTGTGAAAATTAAAAATAGAATTATTATACCACCCAGTAATTTCATTCCTTCTGTTCCCCAGACACAGAAACTCTATTTTAAAAATATCTGTGTGTCATTCCTCAGCTTGATGGAGAAGGGGGCCTTTCTCCACTCTAGTCTGTGGCCCTTTACTCCTTTCTCAGCATCTATCTAGGCAAGAGAGTTGGGGTTTGCTGAAGAAGGCTCCTGTCTCCCCAGCAGATGTCAACAGTCCTGAAAAAGCAAGGACCTTAGGCTACTCTCCCTGGTGTCCCTGGCACCCTCCTGCCCAGTTGTCAAGATTTTGCTGCTCTGGTCCCTTTTCAATCCATTGCTATTTTTTGTGTTGTCTTTTCTCCACTGCCATTTTGTGTAATGGTTCCTCTTCCTCACTCCACTACTTTTTGGAAGGACTCAGGGTGGGTGGGAATGTGGGGAAGGTCTCTTGTACCGCTGGATTAATAAAATGGTTTAAAAATTCAAAAAAAATTTATCTGTGTGTGTCTTTCTTTATGCAGTGCTATATACAATAACCAAGATCTGGAAACAACTCAAGTGCCCAATAAGCAATGAGCGATAAAGAAATAGTGGTATTTATGAGTGGTAAAAAAAAATTGTGGTATTTATAGAATACTACTCAGCTACAAAAAAAGATGAAAATTAGCATTTTTTGCTGCACTGTCAATAGGACTAGAGGGTACCCAGTTATTTGAAGTAATAAGAAAAACAAAGATCAGGTGATCCCATTATATGTGACATATAAAAAAACAGCAAGGAAATAAAAGCCAATCAAAACAAGATTGTAGTTTCTAGTAATGGAACTGGAGACAGCACTGTTGGGTAATGGAAAGAGGGCAAAGGAGGGGAAGGATCAGAGGAACCTACAGACCTGAATGGAATTGGCATTTGGTGTTGGGTGTCATGGCATTGTATTCTTATAGCATAAAATTTGCTCCTTATTGAGATAAGAAATCCTGTTACCTCTATAATAATGAAAAAAGCTTTAAAATTCTTAAAATGCTAAGTACTATGTATGCTTTACCACAATAAAAACAATAACAAATATATTTATTATTCACACTTTCAGTAGGAATTCTGTTAACCTTTGCTCTAAAAAAACTATCTACTTCTTCATAATTTAAGTTTTGGCTTTGATATTGAGTTTATTTTTTTAATATTTTAAGTTTTAGCAACATAGAACTAGATAATCCAGCAGTATAGACATAGATAAAATATAAAACTTCAAACTTCTGTAATGTATTCATTATTAGAAAAATATAGCACTAAATTTTATATTTTGGTACTTACCTCTTTTTAATTTAAAGTTTTACAGGAAATTAAAAATGTAAATTATTCTCTTATCTTGAAAATGATTTTAAGTGGGACTGTAAAAGCCAATTATGCATTCCTCCTTAATTCCTTAAGCTGAAATTTAGAGTCGCCTGACCTTTATTTAGGACAAAGTATGCTGTGTCAATGCCAAGATTACTTCAGTATTTGAAACTTTCTTTGATGTGAGCCAAAAAACTGACTGATATTTCTTCACTGCTTACAGTGAAAGCTGCCATGCTAAATTCTTGACAGAGAGTCTCTTAGTGGTATACAAGGAGAATGGTGTGTGAATGTAAATTCCATGTTTAAGATAAAAGTGGTTAAGACATAGAGAATAAGTAACTTATACCCTACAGTAACAGCAGCTAAAAGTAAAAATTAAAATTGAACTCAGGTTTTGGATACAAAATTACCACTTAGTCCCCCAAATAGAAGTCATTTTCAATTGTCTTTCAATCTCCTCATCATGAATTCCTATTTTTTATATGTCATAAATCTAGCGAATTTCTAACAAGTGATGCTGCGATTGATAATATTTAGATAATCATAAGCATACTAGAGGAATCCAGATTGTTTTTGTCTAGAGTACAGGAAATTTTTAGGAGTTGAGCAATGATTGATCCTTAACTATCCTCTACTGGGAAAACTGTTTAACTCAATGATTTGCTGGTGTGACTTTGTGTGCATATAAGCTGTATGTGTGTGTGTGTGTGTGTGTGTGTGTGTGTGTGTTGTCAGCGGGTTGACAAACCACTGGTTCAACTGACTCAGAGAGATTTGCAACTGATGCTTCTTGATTGAATGAGAAGCCACCTTAGATCTTTAATCCTCATTATGTCTACTTTCAAAGGCTTTTATTATCTCAAAATGATGTTTGACATGTAGCAAGTTGAAAAATCCATTTCCTTCATAGAATATAATGAAAAGGAAGAGCTAGAAAATAAGCAGTCAACTCTCCAATTGTTTCTTTCTACAATTAAACACAATTTCTACAGTCTTAAAGAGTGGTTAAGCAGTTGCATTTGAAGACTTCCGCCTCCTTTTTCTTTCTACTCTTTCCAACAGGATAAAATCATGCATTGACACTTTGAACTCGAGAGGCGTATCCGTACTATAAAAAGCTTTTACAACTTATCCAGTTCCAGGAATCCCTTTCTGTGCTGGTTGGCATCTGTGTCTCAGATAGAATTGGTATTCTGATAATTTAAAAATTGTGTTTAAATATAAACAAAAGAGCCTAATTGCATTTTTCTTGATTTGGCTGCTTTTTCCTCGACAGCAAGTGTTCCTTCTTCTCACATTCTCTTTATGGCTCTTAGGAGCTGGTCTGGTTCTGGAATCTCGTTTTGCAGAGGGCTGGATTTCTTTGGCCTGGCTGCCCCAGTGTAGGTGGTTGAAGCAGTGAGTCAACAGGACTGGAATTTGCTCTCTTCAGAGTGATAATTCTCATGCAAATAGTTTTCAGATTTTGAAAGAAGTCTTGCTAGCATCATACTTGCAAATACACTGTGCTTAAATGTAGAGATTTATTAGGTTATACAGGATATTTTTTATATTTATCAAATATTCAGAAGTCAATCAGAAATTAATTTGAACTGCTGAAACCTCAATATCCCCACCCAAATTCCTTTATAAACTATTTCCTACTTCCCTTCTCTGTTTCTTGGGTTATTTCCTACACATTTACCAGTTTCTCCCCCCACCCACTCTCTATGACAGTTGTGCCAATATTTCATCTTATTGCAACTGCTGCACAAATATAAAAACCGCAACACCAAAATTATAGCTGGCACTGCATTCAGCACTATTTAAGAACTGTATTGTCATATGTAATTTGCAGTAAACTTGAACTTAAAATAAAATTTGAAAAAGCTTTCTTTTTGGCCATGACGTTCGGAAATAATGGACTTTGACATAAACTGGATTGTTTTCTTTTTTTTTAAGATTTTAGTTTTTATTATTAATTTTTTTGTTAATTTGCGCCACACTGGTGACACTCAGGGGTTACTCTTGGCTATGGGCTAAGAAATTGGTCCTGGCTTGGGGGCCATAATGGATGCTGGGGAATCGAACAGCGGTCCATCCTAGGTCAGCCACGTGCAAGGAAAACTGTTTCCTTAAAATATATATATTATCTGGGCCCGGAGAGATGGGGCTGCAGCGTTTGCCTTGCAAGCAGCCGATCCAGGACCAAAGGTGGTTGGTTCGAATCCCAGTTTCCCATATGGTCCCCTGTGCCTGCCAGGAGCTATTTCTGAGCAGACAGCCAGAAGTAACCCCTGAGCACCACCGGATGTGGCCCCAAAACCAATATATATATATATATATATACATTATCATTTTATGGTGGCATATATTTTCATGTAATTTCATTGCTCCTCCTTTTTGTATTCTTCCTTTATTTTATCTCCCACTAGTTAGCAATTGAGTTAGATGGAAAGCTTATTTCAGCACTGTTATTTTTTTTATCCTAAGAAAATAGTATTTGTTAAACTGCATTGATTATTTTGGTCTTTGATGTAGTGTTAAAAATATTAGATGTGGGGCCCAGGAGATAGCATGGAGATAAGGCATTTGCCTTTCATGCAAAAGGTCATCGGTTCGAATCCCGGTGCCCCATATGGTCCCCCGTGCCTGCCAGGAGCAATTTCTGAGCATGGAGCCAGGAGTAACCCCTGAGCACTGCCGGGTGTGACCCAAAAACCAAAAAAAAAAAAAAATTAGATGTGGATTCAATGCCACTATGTACCTGAAATACTACTGTGAATGATTTGTAATCCACTTTGGTCAATATAAAAATTATTAATATAAAATAAAAAATATTAGATGTGGAAGAAATATCTTACACCTTGGGATTGTTTACCAGGTAAGTTCTTCTGCAAAAATATGAAGTTTAATTTGATATTATTTATTATTGATTTATTTGTTATTTAAGACTGCTAGCTAGTCTTGAGTTATTATTTACTTTACAGAAAGGCTTCATAGAACCTTGCCCAATCACCATGTTAATGTTGTCACATTAGAGTTAGTGTACTGTTCCAATTGTGAGATGTTACTCATTCACTGGCGAAAATACAGCAATGGTGTTTTTGTCCCTTTATATATAAGGTTTTCTGTTTTAATAAACAAGCACTCTGTCATCAGTGCTTTTATTTCCTGAGGTTCAAATTAAATTCACCTTCTGTTGTGTAGAGTTGACATGTTCATTTCTGAAGGGCAATATGATAGAATCCCAATATAATTATAGTGGATTCTCATTTATTTGGTGTGATGGCAGGTTTTTTGTTTTGGGTGGGAGGGTGGAGCATTTTAGTCACGTTGCACTGTGTTCAGGGATGATTCTGGCCATGGGGTGGCTAATGGAGGTTGAGTGAGAATGGAACAGATGTGATCTGGTATTGGGAATCTAGCCAGATCAGCTTTGCTCAAGATGGACTCCTTACCCTTTGTAGTATCTCTTAGGACCTAGCAATTCTTTTTTAATGTATATTTTATTTCGTTGGTAGGAAGATATATTACAAGCAGAAATGAAGGCTATTGAGGTCTAAATTATACTTTTGAAAGTGTGACCCACACCTGGAGACTGGCTCCACCACCTCCTTTCAGCATGTCATGTCCACCACGATGGGACTCAGCAAGGCAGAAACCAGTGTAAAGAGAAGAGACTGGAGTGGCTTCTTTCTGCTCCATTGCTGCACATTTCTTTTTGTCAGTGAACTCCAGTACAACATGTAAAACACACTCCACTGCAAAGGTGATAGTGGGAAAGCAATGCAGAACTCAACCATGCCTAGAGAATGAAGACAGTAGCTCTGAAAACCTGACAGCCACCTAAATAGCCTCTTGGCTATTGTGGATCATATTCAAAGAACACAAAGAAAGCACGGAATGAAGTGAAAGAGCCACAACTAAGACTCAAGAAGATATGAAAGTAGAAATGAGAAAATATCAAACTGAAATAACAAGACTGAAAAAGTTGGCAGGCAAAATGAAAAACTCACTGGAATGTCTCACTAGCAGAGTAATAATAGCTGAGGACAGAGTCACTGTGCTGAATAATGAGCAGCTTAATACCTTCATTCAACAGAAGAATCTGAATAAGAGCCATAAAATAAACAATCAGCAATTGGAAAAAATGCTCAAAGAAAGAGAACAGCTGAAAATAGAAATCTCGGATAAATTCAATAGAAACAATATAAGAATTATTGGAGCCCCAAAGATCCAGGAAGAAAGCCACCATCAAGAACCAACAGTTAAGACATCATTGCTGAGAAATTTCCAGAGCTGAATAGTGTCCAGCTGCTATGATAAGATTCCAAGGTGCAGAAGTTATTGGTAATGTCAGAGTTGCTGGCTGTAGAAGTCATTGGTGAGGTCAGATCTCAGGTGAACAGAGAACTTACAAAGAGGCATCCACCAGCCATTTGGGGAGTATTGTTTATTGTAGGTGGGAAATGGATATTTATATTAGAAAAAAGCAAGGTCCACACACACTCTATCAGCCAATCAGATAGGATGTGAGAGGGAATTAAAATGGGGTGTGTGCTTCATTGTTTAGGGAAGATGGGGTAAGGGGGCTAGGGAAAGAAGGGTGTGTGCTCTGGATATTAAAACAGGGTGTGTGCTAAAGATGATTAGCTACAGAAGAGAGCAATCATGCATATCCTGGATGGTCAAAGAGTACCAGCTCAAAGAGTTCCAAAGAAGAGCACCCCAAGGCACATCTTAGTCGCAATGATGAAAACCATAGTGATATACTGTAAGCAGCAAGATAAAAAAGGAAATATAAATAAGCATATACATGTATGTATATTATTTATATATTTATGTATACTTATATAACATTATAATAAATATATATTTATTTATATAAACACAAATAAGCATCCTTAGATTTATAGCAGCCTCACAAGGCCCAAATACAGTAATGAGACATAGTGACAAATCTTAACAAGATGAAAACTAACTGAAAATTCTTTACCCAGATAGACTTTTATACATGTTAGAAGGAAGGATATACAGCTTCATGCAAAAATAACAACTCAGAAACTTTACAGACTCAAAATCAACCTTAAAAGAAGAAGGGTTTACTCTATGGCAAAACAGATCCAACAAACACAACAAATTCCTACAAAAAGAAGACACAGTCCCATGACAATCATCTCTCTCAATGTCATTGGTCTAAATGGCCCAGTTAAGAGTCACAGAGTGACAAAATAGATCAAAAAATTGAATTTAACATTTTGCTGCCTGCAAAAAAAAAAAAATCTGAATAGTCAGAGTAAACATCGACTCAAAGTTAAAGCAAGCAACTTCCTTAAAAAGGCTGGGGTGGCCACAATAATATCAGATAACACAAATTTGGGGCTTATAAAGGTTATAAGAGACAGAGGTGAATATATTGATATTTCTTCATAATCTAGGGATATGTACACCAGGAAGAAATCAGACTCCTAAACATACATGCATTCAATGATGGACCAGTAAAATATTTACAACACTTGCTGATAGATTTGAAGAAGGATATTAATAGCAACACAATATAATATGGATACTTCAACACTGCCCTTCTTCACCTTGATAGATTAACCAGGTTAAATTTAATAAGGATATTGGCTCTAAAGGAAGAAATGAAGAGAGTGGCTTAGTAGATACATAAAGGACTCTTCATTCAGAGAAATCTGGAAACACATTCTTCTCCAAAGCACATGAGATGTTTTTCAAGATAGAATCCATTATGGGCCATAAAAATACCTTCATAAAATAAAAAGATAAAAGGGCTGGAGGTGGTGCAAGCTGTAAGGCATCTGCCTTGGAGCAGTGGTGCAAGCTGTAAGGCATCTGCCTTGCAGGCGCTAGCCTAGAACCGAGGTTCAGTCCTCGGTATCCATTATGTTCCCCCAAGCCAGGAGCAATTTCTGAGTGCATAGCCC
>PVKC010042320.1:0-11976 GCA_004027635.1 Crocidura indochinensis
CTGTTTTACTTTTACCTAGTCCCAACGAGTTCTTTGATGTTTTTAGGGGTAAAAAGAAAGAGCAAAGTTGCAAAAAGCTTTATCTGAATGTAAAGACAGTTTCTCTAGGGCAAGTAAAATGTGTTTTAAAGGGAAATCTATATAACGTGAAGAGATAAGTAGCACTACAACTGACAACCATATGAGCAGCTACAGAAGTTCTTCTGTTTTTATTTTTAAGAGCAAGGTCACATTGCAAGTTCCATATACAACAAAGAAAAAAGTATGTATTTCTCCAGGACAGCACCAAGCAGATGGTAATGGGAATTTTTAGTGACTTCTACGATGACATCAAAATAAAATATTTTGAGATAAAGTTAACAAAATATGTATAAGGTCTATCTATTCAACACTATAAAATGGGAATGAGAGAAATGAAAGCAGGCAGAAGTACACAAAAGTTATATCACAGTCACAGGTTCATGAACTTACTAATTTTAAGGTGTCAACTAGTCCCCAAGTTGAACTATAATATCAAAACATATGCTCTCAATTTATATCCCAGTGGGCAATCATGAAGAAGATGATGCCATTTTGAGTGCTTGCACACCTTAATGTCCTTCTTCTTCCTCTTCAGATCCTTCCTTACATCTGGGTAAGCCAATTTAAAATAAAAAACTTAAATACTACCTCCTTTGGTGCTAGCAGGAATTCAAACCATGCCAATTCCAGCCCATGAGAAAAATCTTCAACTTAATTCTACTCCCCAACTACTGTATAAATCAAAATCAGTTTTCTCCCTTATTCTTTGAAGCAATTTTGGGACCATCTTGGTTAGGAATCTGCTCAATTCTTGCCAAAAAACTTTATTCTGTGCTTAGTAATCCTCTATATCCTCACAATGCACATGAGCCATGATTATTCTTGACATCTGAGACAAACACTGAGTCTATGGCGAAGTTCTTCTGTATTTCAGGGATGAAAACTACAGCACAGGTATTTTTCTAGATATCAGCATGTTTGTCCTAAAATGTACAAGGAAGTACAAAGAATCAACATAGTTTCAGTTTTGGGTTTGTTTTGGATTTTATTTGGTCCACACCTGGTGATGCTCAGGGGTTACTCATTGCTCTGAGCTCAGAAATCACTCCTGGCTTCGGGGACCATGTGGGATGGTGGGGGATCGAATTGTGGTCCATCCTAGGCTAGTACTGACAAGGCAGAAGCCTTAACACTCTATGCCACCACTCCAGCCCCCTACACATAATTTTGGGAAAGTAACAGCATGGTAAGATTCATCATACTAGAAGAGTTAATGTGGAACTTCTATCATTAAGACATTGTGGTATCTGGACAAAGAGTGAGAAACCAGATGAATAAAACCAGAGTCAGGAAATAGATTTGGCACATAAGTGATGCATTAGTAAGGGTTTTTCAGAGACAAAACTGAAGTGCTTTAATGTCAGAAATTAGTTCATTCAATTATGGAACTTGGGAACTACCCAAATCTTACACATCAAGTGCCAAACAAGACCTGGAAGTCTGACAATGAGTTTGAGAAATGGGAAACAGGACAGTGTGGCTTCCAGTCAAAAAGTCCAGTAAACCCATGATCTACAGAAAGTTGATTTTTCACCAGTCAAATCTTACAAAGTGTATGTTCCATATTCAAAGTAACCAGATAGGAAAATTTTTCTTGTGGGCAATTGAGGGCCTGGGGATGAGCACAGAGACAGAAAGCACTTGCTTTGCTAGTTTATGACCATTAGTTCAAATTCCCAGTGGCCCATATGTGCTGAGCACAGTTCTGAAAAGTTCTGTGTGAGCCTGGAATCTCTTCCATCTATGATTCCCAGTACCACAGAAAGTCCCAGCCACACCTTATCCAGGTGTGTGCAAAAGCTACAACTAAAGGGATAAGTTCCTTGCATACACCACAACTGAACTATAGGTGAGCACCACAGTCATGAATGACAACTCCTGGAATCACATGCCTGAGCAACAGAGACCCCTAGTGACTCCCTGACAAGCAAGCATGTGTGTCTGTATCTGCAGGTGTCATAGTGACAGAAGAGCACAAATCTCAATGAACATGGATCTCAAGTATCCAAGTACCACAATGAGATGTGTTACCATAGCAAGCACCAGGGCTATGTAAATTAATTCATTGAAATGTGTCTGTGTCTGTGCTGCCCTTAAATGTCAATAATTAACTGATGAGTGATTGACTTTTGACAGAGTCCAAGATAATTTAATAGTCAAATAATGATCTTTTCTACAAATTATCCATCAATGTGATTCATTGCTAGAGGGTTTACCTTGCATGGTTGATCACTCCATATCCCCACACACAGACCCCGAGAATGGTTCTAATAACAGGGCTTCAAAAATTATGAGACATGGATGAGCAGAACTGAAATGACAAAGAGACAAAGCCACAGGCATACTGGAGATTTAGACCGTCATGTCTTAGTAAGTTAGTAAATATATCACAAGGTTCTTTAAAACCCTCAAATGAATCTGACTAAAATTTATAGAACCTTGTTCCCAACAAAAGTGTAAGTCACCTTTTACTTTTCTTCAAACGTGTATGAAATAGTCACCAAGGTAAACCATCTACTGGGCTAGAAAAAAAATTTCAAGCATAGTAGGATCGGGATGTGATTGTGAACAAAATATTCTTAGACCTCAATAAAATTAAGTTAGAAATCATTTTCTAATAGAAAAAATTGGATCAGTGAGATATCACAATGGTCTGGACAGATGCATGCCATGAACAGATCCCTGGACTCAATCCCTAACATATGCTTTCAATTTCAGAGAAAAAGGATCCTTGGGGGTGCTGGTTTCAGAATTAAACCATCATATTTGGTAGTTTCCTTGAGTTGCTAAGGAAATTATATATTATTATGACATAACGGGGGGTTGTGTTTTTGCCCTCTAAATGTTTTGTTTTTTGTTTTGTTTTTTTTTGTTTGTTTGTTTTTTGGGCCACACTCAGTGATGCTCAGGGGTTACTCCTGACTATGCACTCAGAAGTCACTCCTGGCTTGGGGGACCATACGGGAAACCGGGGGATCGAACCATGGTCCCTCCTAGGCTAGCACAGACAAGGCAGGCACCTTACCTCCAGCACCACCGCCCGGCCCCATTGTCCTCTAAATGTTTTATAATAAGCATAGTTCTTCTGTCCTGTCAACTAATGCTAACTGGTCTTACCTTTTTTTTTTACCCCTTGTTTAAGCTTATTGTATGTCTTTTGCTTTGTTAGCTGAGATAAATCAGGTTTCTAGTCACCATGCGTGGGCTTCCATAGGAAAAGTAGATCAAACATGGGAATGTCTTAGGTATAGAAATCAAGCATTAGTGATGTTCACATGTTAAATGACAAGACACAACAACTACTAATTCTTCTAATAAGCATATGTATGTTTACTTATTGGGATGACTATATTTTAGTTGTTAGGCTTTATAATGCCAGCACAAGGGAATAATGTTTCAAGAAAGAGGTTTTCAGATTCCTTCTCTATCGAAGACAATTGTCTAGCACAATTACATTGGATATTCTCTTGCCTCACAATCTTGTACATCAGATCAAATTAGCTTGTTTATCTTATATAACTGGAATTTTATACCCTTAGTTTCCCAGAATTATCTCCTTGGTTTTGTCTTTCTCCCAAATACAAACAGCTAGCTAGAGAGATCAAGAAGGAAAATAAGGAGGGGAAAAGGAATGGAAATAGTAAAGAAGGAATAATTAAATTTGGGTGGGTGAGAATGCAAATTGCCAATATTAGGAACAATTATAAATATAGATGCTTTCTGACATTAAAGTTGAAGGAATCTGTCCACTTTGGAAAAATAAAAAAAATCCTTAAGTATATACAATTACAAAAATGTATTTTAAAGGATGAAAATCTTAAATATCTTAAATAATAAAAAATAGATGGGATTTTCAAATGATAAATAACATGTCTACCACATATGAGACCTTAGGTTAAATCTTTTACACTCTATAATCTCTTGAGGACTACCAAAGTAGGGCTAGTAGTCTAACATTACTAACAAAAATAAAGCAAACTAAAAACATAATTAAATAAGGTAGTGGTTTATGATCATCCTTCTCTAATATTTCAGTTTCTCTGATAACATCCCTTTGACTCACTAATAAAACACATTTCAAACCTTAAATACTCACATAGTCATAATCATGATAGCAACTAATCCAACCAGAAGCAAAGCTTTCATTGAGAATGGAGGGCTGGTGCTGGATCGATAGCACAGTGGGTAGGACATTTGCTTTACATGCGGTCAACCCAGGCTTGATCTCTGGCAACCCATATGGTCTCCAATTCTGTCTGAAATGATTTCTGAGCCAGGAGTAATTCCTGAGCACCACCAGTAACTGAGAGAGAGAGAGAGAGAGAGAGAGAGAGAGAGAGAGAGAGAGAGAGAGAGAGAGAAATGGAGGACTGGAGAAATAGCACAAGATTGAGATGCTAGTCTTGTTCGATCCTCAGCACGTAGTTCCCTGAGCACACTAGGAGTGATCTCTAATTGTACTCATCAGGAGTAATTCCTGATCACAGCCTATTTGACATCCAAAAAAAAATGAAAAGAGGGATGCTGCTGAAAAGAGGGTAGCAGTGGTAGATGGGTTGAGCAATTTATAATACAGTTACATACTAAGGGAATTCTTAAAAGAGATGTAAACAAAGCTGTGAAAACTTATTTCTACCAGCCATGCAATACAAAAGTTGCATTGTAAAGTATTAGATAATTGTATCTAATTATGCTTTTGCACTCATCATCCACAATTGTCACTTCACCAATGGATCTGCTTCACCACTCCTTTATGGCTCTTTGCAGAGACATCAATCTGACCAATACTTCAGGTATGCCGACATTTGGGTTGATATCACGGAGGACTTTCTTTACAGTGAGTGTGGGCGCCCTCCCTCACACTTTCTCTTAATTTAGGAAGACCGAGTAGTCAAAAACACACCCCAGAAAAGCCACAGTAAACTGTCATTCCTGTAGGAACACACCAATCTACATGCTAATGTGTATTTGAAGCCATCTAATATTCAGAAACGAAAGGAATATTCAGAAATGAAAATAGTAACAAAATGATCATCTAGCACCAAGAGCTTATTAAACCTTCTGATAATTTATTTCTTCATGACATCTCTGCTTCAATAATTTTCACAAATTTTCAATAATCTTTTTTGTCTTCTTTTTTTTCTCTTTTTTTCTTTTTTAATAATATCACTCCCACTTACCTGGAAACAAATATATTCCTATCGACTATGAGTTACATAGTCTTTTAAATGAAGTAAGTTTTATTTTTTTAAATGGCTGGACAGAATTGTGTATTGTGGGGTAGAAGAGAGTATTTGAAAACCCACAATTATTTAGGAAAAGGTGTTCATGAGGATGGAGGAGAACATGAAGTACAGTCCTGGTGTAAGGAAGAGAGATTTCAAACATTAACATCTTAGAACACTTGTTGGTGATAAGAAAACACAAACCCCGACTAGCAGAGTGATGGGTTTCAAAGAGTAATTTTGGCATTTTCTAAACTATAATGGCACAACAGGAAAAGGAGTATGTACTAGGAGGATTTGCTACTATCTGTCAGAGAAGTGAGCTGATAGTGGGAGATGGAGGAGAATCACTTGTCCCCAGCCTTGCCTGTAATTTGCCATTGTTTTCCCACACATCTTCTCCTTGACAAGGAGTTGTTAAGCAGGTAATTTGCAGCTTTGCTTTGTAAATGTTCATACTGAGATGAACAAGGTTAGTATATTAAACATCTCCCATCTACATAGTAGTGTAAGCAAAACATGCAGATGTCTATGGATTTAATGTTTATGTTCTTTCTACTGATCTAGGCGCCCTACCATTAAAAATATTTGAAGCATAGCAGGATAACTAGACAGGATATAATTCATTTCATCACTGAATTCTTTTCATATCATAGGAAGTGGTTGTTTATTTAATCATTTATTTTAATCAATTTCCTTAATGTTAATGAAGCTTTGTACCATGTAGTCTCTTTTCAAAGGAAAAAGGAGTTTATATTCAAAGAAAATATTTTGGGGCCAGAGAGATAGCACAGTGGTAAGGTGTTTGTCTTGCATGTGGCAGACCCAGGAAGGAGTGGGTTTTGATTCCCAGCATCCCATATGGTCCCCCAAACCTTCCAGGAACAATTTCTGAGTGCAGAGCCAGAAGTAACACCTGATTGCCACCAGGAGTGGCCCCAAAAATAAAAAATAAAATTTTCCTAGGTCTCTTTTACTTAAATATTGGTGACCATTTCAACTCCCTTCATTTTAATTTTTGCTGTTATTACTGTTGCAGAATCAAAGATCAAACAAATTCTTGGCAATACTATTTGCAACTATCAATGGTCCCACACTTGATTGTTGTACTAAGTGGGTATTGTGCCATTTTAATTGTGTAGCTCACACGTCTCTTATTGTGGCGACGTGGTGATTATACACATCATTTGTGTGATGGCAAAGGCTGAAAAGTGCTGAGCTACCAGGATCCAATATGGCGTATGTGGGTGGTGCCAGGAGTCAATGTATCAGCCTTATACCTGAAGGCAAATGGCTTTACAGAATCATCTTCATACTCCAGGTTTTCCTATTTTTAAAATTGTGATGTAGGGTTCACAGTAATATCGGTCTTATTCAAAAGATCCACTTTTTATGCTCAAGAATTAAACTAAGTTTATGAGCTAAGAGGATCATATAATTGAAGATAGAAGCAAAAATTAAGAAAATGCCTCCCCTTTGGAAATGATGCCATGAAGACAACTTAGGCATAGTTAAGTGAAAACTAGAAAAAAAGAGATGAAAAAAGTCTGGTGTGACATATAAAGGTAAAAGTTAGACCAGAATTATCGTTGAGTTTTGAAGTTGTCAGAGAAATAATATTGAAGAGATGTTTAAAAAGTCTCTTTTAGAAATATATTGATAGATGTTGAGTGTTCAAGTGTTTGTTGAGTCTTCAAGTGTTTGTACTACTTTGGGGAGAGGAAAGTCAAAAAAGATAAGGCCAGAAAGATAGTAAAGGAATTTCCTTGCCTGTCTTGCATACAGTAGATCCTGCTTCAATCGTGGCATCACATAGGATCCTTGAGCATTACCAAGTGCGACTACTGAGCATAGCACCAAGAGAAGCAAGCTCTAAATATCCATGACCCCCAAAATTTACCTTGGTGAGTTAAATAAGATTGGCAGATAGTCAAAGTACCTTGAAAACAGTGTCAATGTATCCCCAATACAAGACTACAGACAGCTAAATGCAAGTTCTAGATCCTGCTAATACAGAACCTGCTGCTATATTAGAAATCTCGCAGCCATTACTATCAGACTCTGTTCATCCCAAACAGCAGGGCAGAGAGTAAGGAAGCTAGAACAAGAGCTCAGAGAAATCCCTGACACGTTGACTAAGGTGATGTGCCATAATAGAAACATGCTTGATGAATAAACTAGAGATAGAAGGAAAGACAAAAGAAGCAGATGGAAGGGCTGTGGAAAACACATCTTCTTCCTCCTGCCCAAGGCCGAGGTCACAAAATGACCGGTTGTAGATTTATGCAATCATATAATTCCAGCACAGAATATTTATTTCTCCTGCATTTGCTGAAGAGCAATTAGTTATCTATCGACCCAAATGCTTAGTATGGAGAGATCCAGTCCCTCTAAGCTTACTCCTTGGTTGAAGTGACAGAATATTAAGCGTTTTACACTGTTGCAGAAATCATTACTTTTGCTTACATAACAGGGATAAAATGATCTAATGTCTGACAAGAAACAAATGCTCCAAATTAGCTGGTTAACTTGACTATTGTGCTTTACAACCTTCGATGTATGTGATTAATGCAAATAATATGATGATCAATAGCTATAACTAATCAGCTAAGAGAACATGTAGACCTATGTGATGGTCTTAACCTATCACTAACATGAGTCTTGAATGCCATGATGGCATGATCATACATTTATTAAATTCTTGGTATAAATCACCAAAAATCTGAAATAGTCCAAGGAAATGTAAGGCTAAAAGTAGGAGTTAGAAATGAGTCATTTCACTAAAGAAGTATTTTCATGAACATTATTTTATGTGGGTCAAAGACATTAACAACTCTTTCAAGATGCAAATCACCTTACCTTCACCATAATGTCCCTCCAATTTGCCATTCTAGTCACACATAGAATTAGTATAGGAAGAAAGAGGATGACATTTTGCCTGGCTCTGGGACACATTTATTCACAAGGAATTTTAGTTTAGACTAAAATGTAGCAAAAGAGGTCAACAGACACACCTGAATTTCCCATGTGCTCAATTCTTTTTACCTGGGCTGTCAAGCCCGAAGCCTGCCTGCTGCACATCATCTCTGGGAAGAAGAGCACCCGCCCGACACCCCATTTCTGCAGGGCAAAAGTGAGAACAGGCTTTTAAGTGGGTAATAAAAATTCAGAACTCTTTTCCCAAAGGGCTCTTTTTGTTCAGGGAACTGCTGAAAATGCTCAGGGTACAGGGCTTTCAGTAGGGAAGAAAACCTAGAAAAAAAAAATACATCTCGCATTTAGAGATTACTCTCTAAGTGATCTCTGGTCTCTCTGTAGCTTTCTTTCTTTTCTTTTTTTTTCTTACTTTCTATTTTCTTTTTCAATTTATTTATTTCTCTTTATTTTCCTCTTTTCTTCTTTCTTTCCTTCTTTGTCTCTATTTTCTTCTATTCATTCTTTGTTCTTTCTTTTCTTTGTTCTTTCATTTTCTTTCTTTCTTTCTCTTTCTTCTTTATTTCTTGTTTCCCCTCCCTCCCCTTCTTTTCCTTTTACTCTTTCATTCTCTCATTCTTTGGTACTTTAGTTCTTTCTTTTCCTTTTAGACATCTTCAGGGTAGATCTTCCTAATCTGCTTTTAATCTTTTCATCTCTGCTCTCTGGCTCTGTCACCAAATCTTTGGTTTCCTTTTCCCTCCTCCATCTCCAACATGCCATTATTTCATTTCCATCCTTCCTGGCCCATTACTTACTAAAATCCCACTCCAGAATTCCAGTTGGCACAAAACACTTCCACAAACTTGGATAGTGCAGGTCTTAAAAGTGTAAAATGTCACCTGACTGGTAGAGAACCATTTGTGTGACTCTGGAGGTTAGCAAGAGAGTCACTTCAATGGTGGATGGTGAATTGAACTTAATTGTGATCCTGAGCTAATGAGCAGAAATGCATGTCTATGGTTGTGTATTATCAAATCTTCAGAATTCATAGGCTGACGTTATTCCTGGGAGAAAACACTTGCACAAATTGTTTTTTTCTCCCAAGATTCTATTAAGTAAAGCTAACTGGGAGTACATGCTATCAGCAACATGAGAGTGTAAGGACAATTATCTTCCAAGGTTGATGGCTCTTAGGTTCACACTTCTCACTAGAGGATTTTCTTGTTCGAAGTGGAGAGCATTTATTCTGCTCTCAGCATGGGAGAAGCACAGAATGTTAGAGCTTTTTTGTCGGAATCTCAAGAATCATCTCACACTTCCTGCCCCCATCAATTATTTTTTTTTCCGTAAAAATCACAAATCACAGTAGGAGTGAGACAAATTGAAGAGTTGGGCAGCCTTTCATCTGATGTTATGTAATAGGTGATGAACTAAACATGTTGCTACTTACTGTGTCTTCAGCAAAATCTACAGGCAAGTGGAGTAGGGAGGTCAACTGGTGGTAAGGGTGAGGGTTAAAAAAGTCCCCCTCCCTAAGCTAGATCAAGAGAAAACAGCTCTGCATTCAAAGGCAGGAAGTCTGGTTCCACAATTATCCTTATGGGAATTTGGCAATTAATTCCCAGATTATTTTGTGCATTCAGGGTTTACCAGTTGTACAATTGGAGAAAAGGAGAGGTCTGAGGGCTCTACCTTCTAAGATGCCAATAGATTAACAGACTGGGTCCACCTTGCCAATGCCAACCCGCTGATGAATGTGATTACTTTGCTTTAGTACTCCTGGGCAGACAGAGAAAGCACCAGCTACATTTTGACATAGAGAAGCTGAGTGTTTTTAATTCCATGAGTGACACATTTTAGCCACCATCAAAAGGAAAACACGAGATGCTCTTTCCCACTGTTGTCTAAGTCACATGCTTCTGACATTTTGCATTGTTCCAATTCTTAAACAGCTTCTTGGCTTAATTTACACCATAGTTCTGATAGAGAAAAAAATGTCTGACTAGAAATAAAATTAATGTATTTTATATTATAGATGTTTTAGTAATATAGATTCATGATTATTCCTATGTATCAAAACATTCTAATATTTCATCCACTCAATGAAAATGATAAAGAACAGGATTAAAAAAGTCATGCAAAAAGGCCATAATTATAGTTGAAAACTGCTGAACTGTGATAGTATATTGTCATTTTTCCCTTTTGTCATTTATCCTGAATATTTAAAACTTTTGCTAAGCATTTTAGAATGATTACCTATATGTAGTAACACAAGTGATAATGATATATACCAGACATGTACTGCATATATATATGCATTTTTATGAAGATTATTCTGTGATTTGGGATTGAAAATACTGCTAAAATGCATTTGTTTCTGCTTGCCAAAATAGAAACAATCATCATAAAATAATGGCATACATATAACATTAAAATCTAAAAGTACAGGATGGAAAGATAGTACAGTTAGTGGGACATTTGCCTTGAATGCTGCTGATCCAGGATAGATCCCCAAAACCTCATATGGATCCTTGAGCTCACCCAAAATAATCCCTGAGAGAAAATCCAGAGGAAACCCTTGAACACAGTCTAGTGTGGCCCCAAAATCAATCATTATAATCTAAAAGTAAAGGAGCAAGGTTTTGGTTTCCTCTTCCTTCCCCATTATCTACACACATTAAAATTTACCTATAAGGTTTCAGTATTTATTTAAATTAAATCACTTCAATTCTCTTTGGCCCATTTCCACATAGTGTTAGGTTAAATTATTATTTTATTAACCTGATACAAGTTAAAATGAATTATTGTACATACTATCTAAAATGTAAAATGATCTAAAAGAGCATCAAAGTATATTTTATTTCACAATTGCAATTGCCAATTGAGCTAAAGGAAGACTGCGCATCTATTATTAGTGAGATGCAATTTATACAATTTATACAAGATACAAGTTGTCTTGTGAGAAAAGCTTTTTCTCTTTCCTAAGTAGAGAAAAAGTCTATTTTGGTTTTGACAATAGATTTAGGACCCTCTGAGATATGTGAAAAAATTTTTTTCTTTTAATGTTAAGCCACTGTGATTTTTTCTGTCCTCTGTTTAGAAAATTAAATAAGATTCCCTTTCTTCATGGGAATCTAGCTAAGCGGCCTGCTTTGGAACTTTGTGAATCCAAATTGAGAATGTCTAAGGAATGATAGTGCAGTTATTTAGATTGAAAAATGAGAAAAAGAAATGTTAGAACTTGAATATTCAAGGCAATAGCAAGAAAGCATCTTCACAAGGGAAGGAACTTGACATCTGAAGGAAAGTGAGATATTTGTCTTGTTCATGAAAAAATATAGCTTCTACTGTCTCTTTGTTTTGCCTCCTCAAAGTCTCGGCAATTAACTCCGACATCAGAATCAATCTGACTATAATTTGCTGGTGACAACTTAAAAGAAACTTTGCAAGCAGAATGCACATCAATGGTTCAGTCTTCACCTTACTAATTACTACTTCTGACTCTGAGAAATAAAAGAAAATAATAATAACGCTCCCTTCTCTATTCTTGGTCTGTATCCTGACTTTGGATGATCTGCACAGTAGTCAGATTCTCAGCACTAAACTGAAGATGCACTTGATGGGCCTGTTGCACAGCCCTGAAGGACAATATTGTGGACACAGCCCTCATCTGGAGCCACTCTGTTCAGTTCCAGATACAAATTCTATTCACACATTCCTGGCACATGCTATGTTTTTGTCAGAAAGCAGGGTT
>PVKC010042321.1:0-11976 GCA_004027635.1 Crocidura indochinensis
GTTTTTGGGTCACACCCGGCAGTGCTCAGGGGTTACTCCTGGCTCCATGCTCAGAAATTGCTCCTGGCAGGCACGGGGGACCATATGGGGCACCGGGATTCGAACCGATGACCTTCTGCATGAAAGGCAAACGCCTTATCTCCATGCTATCTCCCAGGCCCCAGCTTGTCCCATTCTATTGGTAGTCTTTGTGTCTTTGACACTGTTTCCTTTGAGGTGTGAAGCTTTTCAGTTTAATGTAGTCCAATTTGTTTATCTTTGCTTTGAATTTCTTGGCCTGTGGTATTTCTTCCTTTAAACTTCCTTTAGCTTCAATGTAATGAATTTTTATGCCTACATTTTCTTCTTTGTACACTATGGTTTGAGGTTTGATATTAATTCTTTAATCTATTTTGATTTTATTTTTGTGTGTAGAGTTAAATAGAGATGAGTTCACTTTTTTGAATGTGTCTGAAAAAATTTTCCCAACACTACTTGTTGAAGAGTGTTTCCATACTCCAATTTGTATTTCTTGCCCCTTTATCAAAGATTAATTGATAATATAACTGTGGATTGATCTCAGAATATTTATTCAACTCTATTCCATTGGCCTGAGGGTCTGTATTTATTCCAGTACTATGCTGTTTCAATGACCACTGCACTATAGAACAGTTCAAGGTTAGGGAAAGAGATTCATCTCATCTTCTTTTTGCCAAGGTTTTCTTTAGCTATTTGTGGATGCTTAATTTTCTACATATGAATTTCAAAAGTATTTGATGTACTTCTTTGGAAATGCCATAGGTATTATTATAGGGATTGTATTAAATTGGTATAATGCTTTGGCAAGTATTTCCATTTTAGTAATTTTGATTCTTCCAATACATTATCAAAATATGTTTCCATTTCCTTGTGTCCTCTTTTATTTATTGAAGCAGTGGTTAAATATTTAAATTTTTATTTAAATACTTTTGTTCACAGCATTAAATAGAAGTCTGAGTTTCCTCTTTTTCATGTATCTGACCAGTTTTCCCAACACTGCTTGTTGAAGAGGTTTTCATTGCCCCACTCTGTATTTCTTGCCCCTTTATAAAAGACTAATTAATTTTACAGCTGTGGTATATCTCAGTATATTCAGATCTGTTCCAATGATATCATTGTCTGTTTTTATTCCAGTACCATGCTGTTTCAATGATTACTGCTTGAATTTGTGGGAAAGTGATTCCAACCATCTTCATTTCCTCCCAGGATTGCTTTAGCTATACATGGACATTTATTTCTCCATATGAATTTCAGAAGTGTTTAATGCACTTCTGTGAAAAATGTCATAGTTGTAGGGAGTGCATTAAATCTGTACAAAACTTTGGAAAGTATTGCCATTTTAGTAATACTAATCTTACCAATTTATGATCAATGTATATGTTCCCTTTTACTTGTGTCCTATTTTCGTTCTTTTTTTTTGGGGGGGGGTCACACCCAGCAGTGCTCAGGGGTTACTCCTGGCTCCATGCTCAGAAATTGCTCCTGGCAGGCACGGGGGACCATATGGGGCAATGGAATTCGAACCGATGACCTTTTGCATGAAAGGCAAATGCGTTACCTCCATGCTATCTCCCAGGCCCCCTGTTTTATTTCTTGAAGCAAAGCTTTGTAGTTTTTTTTTTTGTATGTAAGTCATTTATCTGTTTAGTTTAATTGAGGCCAATGAACTGGATTTTATGAGGCACAATTGTAAATGGGGATTTTAAAAATAATCTTCTTTATTTGTATAAAGAAAAACCATAGGTTTTGCATATTAATTTAGTAGGCTATCAAAATTTTATTCAAATCTACTTTCAAAAGTTTTTATGGAGTATTAAGAATTTTATAAATATGGTATCTGTCATCTGCAAACAGCAAGAGCTTGATTTCTTCACTTTCTATCTAAATGCCATTTATATCTTTTTATTGCCTAATTGCTATTGCAAGTAATTCCAATATTATATTAAACAGAAGTGGTGATAGTGGCCAACTATATCTTGTGCCAGATCTTAAAGGAAAGGCTTTCAGTTTTTCCACATTGAATATAATGTTTGCAAAGGCTTTGATATTGCTTTGACTATATTGAAGAAAGTTCCTTCAATTCCCAAGTGAAGAAATTTTATCATGAATGGGACCTGGAACTTGTCAAATTCTTTCTTTGCACCTATTGTTATGATTGTATAATTTTTCTTTCATTGATATCATTTTGCTATTCATTGACTTGCATATATTAAACCATATTTGCGTCTTTGGAATGATCTTTTGTGCTGTCTCTGTGTTTGGCTTCAGGGTGATGTTAGCTTCACAGAAACTGTTTGGAGGGGTTCCCATTTCTTCAACATCCTGGAAGAACCTGAAAATGATTGGCAGTAGGTCCTTTTTAATTTTTTTATTTTTAGTTCTTGTTTATTATTTTATTTAAACACCATGATTACAAACAGATCTTTTTTAAAGGTTTGGGGGAATTAATGAGTCTAACTGGGCTTGGTATTTTGTTATATTGGAAGCCTTTTGGTTACCAATTCAATTACCTCAATCATGATCATCTCTTTAGGTATTTAGATCATCTTGGTTCAAACCTGGCAATTTAGAAGAGTGCAGAAAATTATCAATTTATTCCAGGTTCCTTGTTTTGTGGCATACAGCTTCTCAAAGAAATCTATGATTCATATATATGTATCATATATATACATATATATACATATATATGTATATATATATCTGTAGCGACATCCCCCTTTTCATTTCTGATTCTGTTTATTAATTTTCTTTTCTACCTTTCTTTATGTGTCTTGCTATTGGTTTATCAATCTTTTACTTTTTCAAAGAACTGTCTCTAGCTTTATTTATCTTTTGGTTTGTTTTCTATTGTAAATTTGATTATTTTCTTCACTATGTCTTATTATTTATAGCCTCCTGCCTGCTCTTGGCTCATTCTGCAGATTATTTTCAAATCTCTTAAGATGTACCATAAAACCATTTATTTAGGCCTTTTCCTTCTTTGTAATGAATGCTTGCAAATCTATGAATTTTAGTCTTAGTATCGCTTTTGCTGTGTACCACAAATTTGATAATTTATGTCTTCTTTATCATTTGTTTCCAAGAATCTTAGATTTCATCCTTGATTTTATTTCTGACTCATTAATTGCTCAGTAGTGAGCTGTTTAATTTCTGGGTATTTAAGATTTATTTTCATTCTGTTTGTAATTCACTTCTATATTGAGAACATAAAAATTTAAATTCTTTTATTATTCTTTTTTCTTTTTCCCCACCCCACCCCCAAAATTTAGATTTTTGTCATGGGAATTTGTGTCATCTTTTTGTAGAAATTTGGTGTGTTTGTGGGTATGTCTTGTCTTAAAATAAACCCTTCAGTTTTTCTTTTATTTTCTTTTTTATACGTTTATTTATTTACTTACTTTGTTTTTTGGACCACAACCTGCAATACTCAGGATTTACTACTGCTCTACACTCAGAAATAGCTCCTGGCAGATTGAGAGATCATGTGGGGTGCTGGGGATTGAACTTGGGTTGGCTGCATGCAAGGCAAATGCCTTACCCACTGTGCTATTGCTCCAGCCCCAGGTTTTTTTTTTAATTGTGCCTTTGGGTCTGTAAATTCGGAGTTGTTTATCTGTGAAGCTTTGTATCCTTTCTTCAAATACAAATGAATGTCTGGCTGTGTCAAGTATTCATGAGAAATCTTTCGCTTTATTGATTTTCTTTATGATATCCTACAGCTGTCTTCAGGCCTGTAGGATTTCTTTTGATTAATCTGTTGTAAATTTTAAGGATGCTTCCTTTTACATTCTCTGTCCTAACTAAACTCCTCACTATATTTATTAAGACCTTAATTACTAATATTTATTGTTTTCCTAAGAGGATCAATGCATTTAGATGTTTGATCATGCTGTGTAATAGGTATCTTGAAAATACATTTGCTTTTCTTGTGTGTTTGAGTACAAAAACCTGAGTATTGGTTCAATGTTAGATGGATGTGGTGTAACCTTTATACAAGAAGAGATCTAACAAACAATTCTGTTGGCAAAAATCAAGTGAATTGATTCAAAGTGTTGCAGTTGTTTAATTTATTCCTTTTGAATATAAGATCCTACTTATTTACTTGCTTTGGTGTTGTCTTCTTTGCTTCAAATCTCTGGATGTTGTTTCTAGTTCAGATAGTTTCATTTAACAGTATAAGTATATAGTGTACATTTACATTATTTGAAATTATCCTTATAAGCTTTCACCCCAGTCTATAAATGGGATATTTAATTATTGATAACTCTCAGATTTTTTCTTTTGGAAATCAAGATAGTTTTTAATGGATAAAATTTGCTTATGTGACACACACACATACACACACACACATACACATATATATGTGAGAGGGTAAAGAGGAAAATATATGTTCGAGGGAGAGCAAATAGCTTCTTCAAAGTGGAAATAAGTAAGCAAAGAAACAGACAATCAAAAATTGGGATAGGAGTTCAATCCAGAATATGGGTTTGAGGAGCAAGCCACTGTTCCCTAACTTTGAAACAGTTTGCAATCAAAGAAACCAGGAGCTAGAAATGTAATACATACAGATGGAATCTTTAGGTACTAAAGTGAAAATAATTCTACAAGAGCTAAAGTAACTTAGGTCAAATAATAATATTTCATCTGGTTTAATTAATTGATGTATACAAAATAGAATATCTAGGAAAATTGGTCCTTGCTTCAATCTTGCATAAAATTAAATGTCCTTGGGTGTTTAAAAATAGGAATAGAAGTCAGTTTAAGATTGTATTACAGCAGTGAGTCAGAGGCTGTGGCTTGAGTCATGCAGCCCAGAGGCTGAGAGACCTGACCTTCTCAAGTAAATGGACTCACAGAGGCCAGAAAAAAATAGCACACCAGTAGGGAGTTTGCCTTGCAGGAGCTCGAGACTAGTTTGATCCATAGCATCCTCATATGGTCTCCATTAACCAAGCCTGCCAGGAATAATTTCTGAACACAGAGCCAGGTGGAAACCCTAAGCACCACAGTGTATGGCACCCATACCAAACCAATTAAACAAATGGAATCATAGCCCACCAAGATAGGCCAGAGGTCATTCCCAAGTGTGTGGATTTTCTGTGAGTGAGGCTGAGACTCTGAAGAACATAGCCTGTAGGTGGATCTAACTGAACGGTCCAAACAAATGAACTGAGTAAGGAATCATGTTATTAGAAGAAAGAAATAGAAGAGAGGCTTAGTGTGTGTGTCTGTGTGTGTGTGTGTGTGTGTGTGTGTGTGTGGCTTTCATCCCCCAAAATACAAATGCAAATTTTTCTGTAGTAAACATGAGACATTCTCTGGAATAACATACATGCTGGGAACTAAAGCATACCACCACAAAGTCAATAACATGGAAATTATACCAGCTACCTTCTGAGCCCATAAAGTACAGAAAATACATACGAATTACAAACAAAAATGGAGAAACTAAACACCTGGTAACTAAATGTATCATTAGTGGACAACATATAGTAAATAAATAAATAATTACTGGACAACCAATGAGTTTAGAGAAGAAATCAAAGAAGAAACCTTAAGATTCCTGGAAACAAATCAGAATGTAATAAAAGCTTTCAGAATTTGTGGAATAAAGAGAAAAGTTAATAGCTTTATAACTATTCTTCAGAAAGGAAGAAAGGGGTCGCATCAAAAACTTAGCTCTGAAACTTAAGAAACTGGAAAATGACCAACAAAAGGACCAAAAAATGATTCTTTAGAAAAATCAATCAACCACTACCAAGAATCACAGTAAAAATATTTAGAAAACCCTACGTAGTGTGTTATACAGACTCCTATGGCCCCTGGGAAGCCATAAAATGGATCTGTCCCTTTAAAGGCTAAGAAAAGAGGAAGGACCCTTGCCAGTGTTGTTTAGGGAAAGTGAACAGGGAATATGTAAGTCCCCAGCACTGACTGGGTGACTGCTTTTCTTAGATGGTTTTTCTGGAAGGCTGCTGCCAGACTACTGGAAAACTGTTGGTTCCCCTGCCTTTCCTTCTCCTCTCCTCCTCTATCTGACTGACCCCACATCTTGTTTCCTACCTCAGCTCTCTCTCTCTCTCTTTCTCTCTCTCTCTCTCACTCTCACTCTCTCTGCATAGGAGTTGTCTATAAGGCCCCTGGCTCCCCTATCTTATCTGTTTCCCTATTAAACACAGAAAACTCTTTTCTTGCCAGGGTTTTGCTTATATAGCTGCTAGCACTACAAAACCTAGTCAGACACCAAGTGGGAGATATCATCAAAGACACCATAGAAATTCAAATGACAACCAGAGATTACTTTAAGAAGCTTGATGCCATGAAATGAGAGAACCTAGAAGAAATGGATAAATTCTTGGACTCCTTAAACTTCCCAAAATTGAACCAAGATAAATTGAAAAACATGAACAGACCTGTCATGGTTGAGGAAATGAAAATGTTAATAAAATGGCTTCTAAAATCAAAATCCCAGGCACAGATGGGTTCACTGGTGAATTCTTTCAGTCATTTAAAGAAGACATAGTTCCAATTCTTTTCAGGCTCCTTTAGGAAATTGAAGAACAAGAAACACTCCAAAACAGTTTCTATGAAGCTATCATCACCTTGGCAACAAAAGAAGATTGAGACAACAAACACATACACACACATGCATGCACGCACGCACACAAAGAACTACAGCCCAATATGTTTGATGAACATAGATGTAAAGATTCTCAACAGAATACTTGCAAATAGAATATAGCAGTTCATCAAGAAGTTCATGCACAAAGACCAAGTAGGATTGATCCCAGGTATATAAGGATGGTTTAACAGAGATAAGCCAATAAAAATAATGCACCATAAAAACAAAAGAAAAATAGAAATAATACCATCATATCAATATATGCAGTGAAAGTATTTGTTATGATCCAGCAACTATTCATGATAAAACTCTCAAAAAGTTCAGAATTGATGGAATGTTCCTCAATATAATCAAGTCATTTACCACAAGCTGAACAGCAAACATTATATCAATTGGGGAAAAACTAAAGGCCCTTTCTCTAAGATCAAGCAATTCACAAGGTGGCTCATTCTGACTTTTATTAAATATAGTACTGGAAGTGCCTGCATGGCAGTAAGCAAGAAAGAGTTATCATTTTCACCCAGATAGGAAGGGAAGTAAACTAACTCACTATTTGTGGATGATATGATACCATATTAAGAAAATCCTAAGGCCTTTACAAAACTGCTTCTAGAAATGATAGATTACTTACAGCAAAGTAACAGAAAACAAAATTAATAATCAAAAGTTATAGCTTTCTTATATACAAATAATGGAAGTGAAGAGAAATGAAAAATAATCTAATTCACAGTTGGGCCTCAGAAAAATAAAATATCTCAGAATCAACTTAACGAAAGAGGTGAAAGACCTATACAAAGAAATTTACATTTTCAAGTAATAAAAGTGAACATGGAAATGGAATCACATCACCTGCTCATGGATTGGGAGAATAAAGTTAATTAAATTACAACACTTCTCAAAGCATTGTATAGATTCAACACCTTTCCTATAAGGACACCCATGATGTTTTTAAAGAAATAGGAAAACCACTCCTGAAATGTATATGGAACAATAAATCTCCAAATGTCTGTCATAGTGGAAGGCTGGTTTGGGGATGGGATACATGTGGGATGATGAGAGAGTAACTGGGTAAAATAGTAAAAATAAATGAACTCTGGTGAAGTGATAGTTCTTGGAACATTGTATGATTGAAATTCAGTTATCAATAACATTTTAATTCTGTATCTCACAATGATTTGCTAAGATTTCTGCTCCCCCTCTATCTCTCTTTGCCCTCTAACTTTTGCTGTTCCTCTAACTCTTTCCTGCTTCTCTCTATGCTGCTTATCACATCTCTCACTCTCTTTCTATCTCTCCTGCTTCTAAAGTCAGCACTTTTTCTTTATCCTCTAGATCCCCACCTACCAAAATGGAGGCCACCCTGTAATCCAGGTGTGATTAACATCTCAGAAGAAGAGGTTAGGGAAACAGGAAGTTTAGGACAGGATTACATTTGATAAAGCAACTTCACATATCTATCATAATTTATACATGGTAATTGTGGTGGTGGGGATAAGGCTGGGATAAATCCCACATTAAGGGATTTCTGTAAACACTTTTAAAGTTGATGTAACAGAAGCAATTGTTCCAACCTCAACTATATGATGCGATCATTTGGTGGGATTAAACATCTATTCATTTTTGGACACAACTCCTAGGTATAAAATTTAATATTTTTAATTGAGCATGGTATTTGGATTTTATATTTTAAAAGATGATTTTAATTGTACCCAAGGTTAGAAACCAGAATCTAAAGTAATTATAACTGCAGCTGGCAATTATTAAGCATTTTATGGGTGTTGGTTATTATTCTAGTCTCAGAAGTTGGAGTAATATCCTCATAATTTTTATAAATATGTGACATTTGTTTGTGAATAAAAGCTAACCTTCACATATTACTATTAGAATGAAGTACTTTTCTTAGTTGCATAAGAGATTTAAAATTTTGTTGACAAAATTTCTTTCTTATACTCTTCTTACGATTTTTCTTTACACTGGTAAAATCAAGCTGTCATAATACTGACCTGATACGCACAGATAAATGCTCACTTTGTTCCAGATTTACTCTTTAAACACTATCTTTAAAATATTAAATTCAGAAGGATTTTTTCCCTTCTCCCATTTGGTTCATATAACTATGTGACATATTTATAGGGACATCAACCTCCAGTCCATGGAGAATCCAGGTGCAAGGAAAGGCCTAATAACATTCCTCCAACTAGAACATTGAAATCATTGATTATTATCTTGAATTTACTAATAGTCCGCAGAGATTAAAGGACTTTCAAACTGTAGACAAATCTTAAATAAAAACAAGGAGGTCTTTAGAAGATAATAAAAACCCGGAATTGTGCTATATTTATCTTTTTAAGGATATAAATCAAGAAGAGAAAAGATTTTTACCGTTATTGTGTACTTTTTATTTCATAATCATAAACTCTGCAATCCAGCAAGATGGGACAGGGTAAGGACTAGGGAACTGAGGGTGCACACAGGGGCCAGAGGACATTCTGGGCACATAGGGGATGGGCACACTAGACTCCTGAGGATCTGGTGGGGTGAGAACAGAGAAGCAGGGCCTTAGATTTGTCCGCAGTCGGAGATGGTGATCTTCTTGCTGGTCTTGCCATTCCTGGACCCAAAGCGCTCCATAGCCTCCACAGTGTTCATGCCCTCCTTCACCTTGCCGAGCACCACATGTTCTCATTAAATAGTAATTTGATCTTAGAATTTTACTTTAAATGACAATTCTCTTGCCCTTTTAAACTTATAGTCATTTCTCTTAAGGAACACAGAAGTTCAGTCACTTTGGTTAATTTAAATAATTACTTATTTAAGTTGTGGTTACAACTTTGTTCATAATTGAGTTTCTATCATAGAATGTACACCACCCTTCACCAGTACAATTTTCCACCACCAACATCTGCAGTTTCAATCCTTCTAAACACCCATACCTCCTGTCTCAGGGGCAGACATTTTAATTCTCACACTTTCCTTTTTGACACTGTAATTTTCACCATTGTTAATGAAGGGGCGGCATACATGTCACTGTATCTCCTTTAGGCCTCATTTCTTGTCCAGAGTATTACATTCCAAATATTATTATCATGGTGGACCCTTAGTTATCCTAACTGCATTCCCTGCTCTTTGTAGTAAGCTTCCTAAAATGGACTGACCCTTTCTGGCCCATCATCTCTATTGCTTCTGCATAAAATTATAATAACAAAATTTTCTTATATCCCAAAACGAGTGAGATTTTTCTGTATCTATTCCTATCTCTCTGACTCATTTCATTCAGCATAATAATCTCCATATCCATTCATGAATAAATCAGTTTATTGACTTCATTTTTCTTAACATCTGGGCGTATTTCATTATGAAGATGTACCACAGTGTCTTACCCAACTCATCTGTTCTTGGGTACTCAGGTTGTTTCCAAATTCTGAGTATTTTAGTTACTGTTAAAATTAATATAGGAATGAATAGGGCATTTCTGCATTGGGGGTTGGGGCTTACTAGGGTATACCTCTAGGAGTGTTATTACAGGATCATATGAAAGTTCAATTTTGTGTTTTTTGAGAAATAACCATATTGTTTTCCAGTAAGCCTAGACCAGTCTACAGTTCCATTAGCAGTGAATGAGAGTCTCTGCATCCATGCCTGCAGTGGTATTTTTCTTTGTGATGTGTGCCAGTCTTTGTGGTGTGAGATGATATCTCATTATTTTTATTTGCATCCTCTGATTAATGATTAATTATTTTTGGCATTTTCATGTGACTCTTGGCCATCTGTATTTCTTCTTTGAGAAAATGGTTGTTCGTTTCTTTCCCATAATTTTGGTGGGGTTAGATGTTTTTTCCATAAATTCTATCAGTACCTTGTATGTCTTATGTATTGACCCCTTATCTAATGAGATCTGGGTGAATAGTTTCTTTCATTCTTGGGCTGTTTTTGTATTCTACTCATAGTTTCCTTTGAGGTACAGCTTTTCAGTTTAATGTAGTCCTATTTGTTCATATTTGCTTCCACTTGCTTGGCCATAGGTATTTCTTCCTTGAAGAAGTCTTTAGCTTCAATATCATGGAGTGTTTTGCCTGCATTTTTCTCTATTTATCTTATGGTTTCAGGTCTGATATCAAAGTTTTTTAATCCATTTGTATTTGACCCATTTTAGTGTTAAATAGAGGTTTGCATTCACTTTTTTGCATTAATCTGGTTTTTCCAGGACCAATTGTTAAAGGGATTCTTTGCTCTAATTTGTATTTTTACCCCTTTATGAAAGATTAATTGATTGCATACCTGGGGGCCACTCTCTTAATACTCATGTGTATTTCATTGATCTGAGGGTTTGTCTTTATTCCAATGCCATACTGTTTTAATTATTACTGCTTTATAGAAAGGTTTAATGTTGTGGAAATTGCTGCATCCCATCTTTGTTTTAAAAAGGATTGCTTTGGCTATTTGTAGATATTTATCATTCTAAATGAATTTCAAGAGTTTTTGATCTATTTTTTTGGAAAAAAAATGCTGTGGAATTAGCTAGATGCCTCGGTAAATGCCTTGTTACTCAGTTGAAAATGATGAAATTATGACAGTTCAAGAATTTACAAAATAGGGGCCCGGGAGATAGCATGGAGGTAAGGCGTTTGCCTTTCATGCAAAAGGTCATCGGTTCGAATCCTGGTGCCCCATATGGTCCCCCATGCCTGCCAGGAGCAATTTCTGAGCATGGAGCCAGGAGTAACCCCTGAGCACTGCCGGGTGTGACCCAAAAAAAAACCAAAACAAAACAAAAAAAGAATTTACAAAATAGTAATAAATAAAAAGAGAAAATAGGAATACCCATACCACTTGATTTCAAAACTTATTATCCAGAAACATTTTGCTGTAGATATAGCACAATGAGCAAGGTGCTTGCTTGCCCTGCATGAGGCAGACCCTGATGAATTCTCAGCATGGTCATTCAACCATATTCAGGAGCCATTCCTGAATGCAGAGCCTCAGGAAAATTCCATGAGTCCAGTAGAGTGTGAACCTCCAAAAAGAAAGATTAATTTAATGTTCATTGGTCCAAGGACAAACACATAGATTAATGAAATAAATTGTGGGCACGGAAATAAAGCTTTACATGTATAGTCGACTGATTTTCAACAAAGGTTGACTATCCACTGAAGAAATAGTAGTCCTTTTGACACATTATACTAGAACAGGTAAACAGAATCACAAAATAGAGTGAAATTAGTCCTCCCTTTCATGCTATATAAAATTTTTAAATAAAAACTGGGTTAAGGAATAAAATGTGAGAGTAAAAATTATCCAACCCTCAGAGGAAAATATGTATGTAAACATTCATGATC
>PVKC010042322.1:0-11976 GCA_004027635.1 Crocidura indochinensis
TTTCATTAAATGTATTTTTAAATATTTACATACCTATTAACCACCCTCAATGAAATTAATCATTTTCAAGGAATTATTTTAGTTGCAAGCTGACACCTTGAAAAATGACATGCTTCAGCACCTTACGCAGTTTTATTCATACAGGTACTTCAATGATTCTTTAATAACCATAATAACTAACTGTGTGTATGGAATAAAATTAAGTCTTTTAGTTTTCTGTAAACCTGTCTCTTAAAAGACATTCTTTGCACATTAACTTGGTGATAAAAGGAGTCCTGCAGGATGAAAAGTTTTATACCATTAGATAAGTAACGGCATTAATTCAACCTGAAATGCTATTCACTTTGGTTCTCTTGATGAAAGACATGTAGAATAACAGACTTCTTACAAAAAGAAAAATTAGAGCTTATATAGAAGGTTGAAGAAGGCTACCAAAGAAACAAGGCCCATCAGAAGTATGAGTGCAATGCTTCACTATGAATGGCATGCCTTTTAACTGAATTTGTTCAGGCTTCAAAATAAATGCAAGTAAATGTGAGTTAAGAGTATATTCAGTGATAAATTAACTGAGCACTCATAAATAGTAAAAATGGGTGACCTAGGGGTTTCATTAAATCTGTACAAAGTATTAATGTGATTTCTAGAAAAATGTGTGTGCAATGAAAAGTCCAACAATGAAAGCGATTCAAGTTTCTAAAGCAATTTCACCAAGGCAAATATTTAAAGAAAAAAAGTGTGTTTGTTACAATATATTCAGTTTTCCTCAATTTTATGTATATATGTACATATATTGTATACACAAACTACATATACTCATAAGTTCTCCTTTTATAGATACATTAAAAATTTCATAGTTCTCAAAAATGGCAAACACATCCTTCAGGTAGGTATAGCCAATTTATTTGCATTTTTATATTCCAATGATCAAATTCTTATCCATCATTCAAAACTCTGAGAAATTTTTTAAAAGTTTTACAATGAATGTACTATGAACTCTTTCTAACAGATATATGATTTTTTGCATATTCCATAATCACAGAATAATCACTGCTTTATAGTATTATTTTTATTCTGTTTTTTATCATTCTAGAATTTAATCTGTGCTAACAAAATGAACTCTGAGCTTCTTGAAGACAGAGTACATACATTGAGCTGGTTCTTCAGTGCTATGTAATAGGATAAGGATGTCATGTTGCTGATTCTCCCGTACATAATTGGCAATATATTTATTTTCTTGTAATTATTAAAATTATTGAACAATAATCAAAATAAAAGAACCCTTATAATTGCATTTATCTTTGGAAAATGTACATGAAAAAGATCAAATTACTTAAGAACTCATAAAAAATTATTAAAACAAGTAAATATTTTGGACTCTTTTCTATGGTTTTCTAACCTTGTTTATTTTATTTTCTATAGTTCATGGATCTCAAACATAGACAACTACATACATCCACAATAAACGGTAGCTTTCATAGTTTTATCCAATAGAGAAGATATCTGTAAAATTCCAGATATTTTAATATCAGTCCTTAAAATTAAAATAATTAAGATGAAAGAAAATCTTTAAATATTAAGAAATCATAATTTATTAATTATAATTCTTAAAAATCTTTAAATCTTAAATAATTAAGATTAAAGAAAATCTAATGCCTTCTCTCAGAACATTCAACCCACTTCAATATTGCATTGATTCAAATTCACCAAGGATTCAAAGAAAGAAAGTGATTTGGGTTCTGTCCATTAGTAAAAAAATTCCATGAATCAAACATGATGTATTTAAAAGTATCTGTGTAAATGTATTTTTATCACCATTTTAACATCACTTATTTATATGTTTTTCCATGTATTACCAAGAGTATTATACTTATGAAACATTGTTATAATGCAAAATCCATAAGGAAATTGTCATTTTTTAGAAGAACAATAAAAAAGCCTAAATATACTAATATCTTACTAACAAAACTAAGCCTCTTAAATGATGTAAGATAATGTCCATGAGAATAGCTTATAAACTGTAAAACTCATTGGAGATGCAGGATCAGATGACACAGTCTACAAACTACCCACTGTAAGATTTACATTTCACTTGTGCGTATTTACAGTAAAAAAGCTAAAAAAATGTTTTAAACAACTCATTGCACGGAACATACCCGAAGGGAAAACCATTATTTATTTGCCTGATGTATATATGGTACACTTATGCCATGCCATTGCCCTTCCTCAATAGTACCATTTAGTACAAACAGAGAAATAATTTGTTTAGCTATATAATCAAGAGAGGCTGCAAACAATAAAAGAAAGCATTCTGGTTTTTAAATGAATAAAAATTGATTGTGTCCCTATAAAAACTAAATTGGCAGAGTGTTAACTGCATTTCACATAAACATCTGTAGCGGCCTGCGCCTCTCCTCTGTGCTGTAATGCAATATGGGACACTTAGGAATAAATGCTTCCTCCAGATGAGTTCGGGAGATTTTCTAAAAGCGCCTGATGAGATTGTAAAAATTGGATTAGTCAGGACTGATAATGACACTTAAAACAAAGAGAAATCTTTAAACAAAATTATTTTGCACTTCTCTCTTGATAAATTATATGCAAATTAGTGTTGATTGAAAAATGTGTGCCTTGAAGGTAAATTCACACTAATAAAGATAAAGTCATCCTGCATGAAACGCACTACCTCTCATCTAGGGGACTTTCCAATTAACTACATAATTTTCTTTTGGTAAACTCTTCTGATGATGTTGGAGGCATTTACATTTTATTTTAGCATATCCCTGAGAATTACAACTATGGAACAACATAACTTTATATTATGCTTCAAGTGTTTGCATATATTTGTATATATAGAGAGAGACACTCTTAATACATGTGGATATGTATACAATATTTATTAATATATACATTGATAGATATGCTTTTAATTACCAACATTTTCTTATTTTCAGTCCATTAATTTGAGGAAAAGCTGTTCTTTCAATCAAAATTTTTTATAATTTTGGAATATTTTGCTATTGGCAAGTTCTTTTATAGTTTAAACAATTTAGTTCAGGCATTTCAAGCAAATAGTTTTGTGTTATTTATTCCTTCTATGAAAATATATTATACTGTATTAGAAAGAATCAAGTTCAAGTTCTAGTTCTCCCTTGGTGTTACCTTTAAACAAGTATAATTTTTTTCAAAAATCTACAAAATTCTGAGATTTACAAGGTCGTTCATAACACATTTGCTTATTTCCAGTTATAAAGTTCACAATTGAGTTTTATTCATATAGTATACAATTATTTTTCTCCAGTGCACATTTCCTACCACCAAAGTCCTCAATTTCCTGCCATCCCTTTTTCCTGCCCTCTCCCTGCCTGCCTCTGTGATAGATACTTTTCTTCTATCTCTGTCTTCCTTTTAGACATTATGGTGTGCAACATTAAATGTCATATATATTGAATTATCTCCTTAATCACTCAGTTCTTGCCCCAAATTATCATTTCCAGGTCTCAATGTCATAGAGTTCCTTCTCTACCCTAACTGCACACCTATTTGTTACTAGCTCCCTACCATGAACTGGTCCTCTGCTCTTGTCTCGATTGTCTTTAGATGTTATTACCATATTACTTTTTTATATTCCACAAATGAGTATAATTTTTCTATGTCTTTCCCTCTCCCCTATTTTGCTCAGCATAATACTATCAACATCTATCCATTTATAAGCAAATTTTCTGACTTCATTTTTCCTAACATCTACACAGTATTCCATTGTATAGATATACCATGGTTTCTTTATCTATTCTTGGGCATTTGGGTATTTTTCCAAACTCTGCCCATTGTGAATAGAGCTGTGATGAACAACAAAATGCACATATATTTTCTCATTTTTTGTTTTTGGGCTCTAGGTCATATTACCAGAAGTGGTATTGTTAGGTTATATGGATGTTCAATTTCTAGTTTTTTGAGGGATATACATATTATTAAAAAAAATGGACTGGATCATTTGCCATTCCCACCAGCAGTGAATGAGAATTTCTTTCTCCGCACATCCACACCAATACTGATTGTCCATGTTCTTTATAATATGTGCTAACCCCTATGCTATGAAATGATATCTCATTATTTTTTGATTTGCATCTCCTTAATGATAAATGATGAGGAGCTTTATTCATGTGCCTTTTGGACATTTGCTTTAATTATTTTTTGGGGGAGGGGGGTTATATCCAGCTGCGCTCAGGGATTTCTCCTGGCTCTGTGCTCAAAAATTGACCCTGGCAGGCATAAGGGACCATATGGGATGCCAGGATTTGAACCACCATCTGTCCTAGGTTGGGTTCATGCAAGGCAAATGCCCTACCACTGTGCTTTCTCTTCAACCCATGATTTTATTCTTTAAGGAAATGTCTTGTTCATTTTCCCCCCATTCTTCCAGTTTTTAATAGGGTAGATATCTTTTTTTTGGTTAAGTTTTATTAGTTCCTTAGATGTTATAGATGTCCTAGATATTGACCACTTAGTAGATGTGTATTGGGTGCATAGTTTTTTCCATTCAATATTCAGTCTTTTATCCTAGTCACTGTTCCCTTTGAGTTACATATTATGCTAGTTAATGTAGCTCCATGCGTTTATCTTTGTTTCCACTTGCTTGGTCAGTGCTCTTTCATCCTAAACAAATATGATTTTGAAAGAATTTTTGTAAGAAACGTGAGACTGATCTCATAAGCTTAAGTTTCACTATCTCTAAAATATGGAATATACTATTGTGCATTTAAGAATACAAACAGGCCAGAAAGATAGCACTGGGTAGGCACTTGCCTTGCATGTGGCAGACCAGGGTTCCATCCTAGCATCCCATTTGTTCCTTCCAGGAATGATCCTGAGTGCAGAATTAGGGGGAAAAGTCCTGAGTGCCAATAAGTGAGGCCTAAGACCAAAAAAAAAAATACCCAAAATAAAAATAAAAATACAGAAAATTATACAGAGCTCTTTTTTCTTTGAACTTTTAAATGTTATATGTTAACAAAATGAGACATAGCTTAATATTAAATACTTATTTCATCTTGTATATTATTATTTTTATCATTGTTTCAAGAAATGTAATGTTATGGCAAATTAAATTTTAAAATAGAGACACTGGGGCTGGAGTGAGTATAGTGAGAATGCACTTGCCTTACAAATGGCATATCTAAATCTATCCCCAAATACTACATGATGGTTCGCCTAGCAAGTGAAATTAATCCCTGAGTAGAGCTAGGAGTAAGCCCTGAGCACTAGGAGATATGGCCCAGAACAAAACAAAACAAAACAAAACCAAAAAGCATAAAGTGGAGACATAAGGTTATTCAAATGGTAGAACTAGTGAAACAATTGGGGCCGGCATGGTGGCCTAGCCTAGGACGGACCGTGGTTCAATCCCTGGCGTCCCATATGGTTCCCCAAGCCAGGAGTGACTTCTGAGTGCATAGCCAGGAGTAATCCCTGAGTGTCACCGGGTGTGGCCCAAAACCAAAAAAAAAAAAAAAAAAAAAAAGAACTAGTGAAACAATTCTGATAGACCAAAACCAAAATTTTGCCAAGAAATTAACATGCAAGTTAAAGACTTTTGTTAAAAGGAAATCCGTTTTACCACGCAGTCCACAGATTATAAGATCAAGTTAAATAGTATGGTCTTTGGGGATGGAGTGATAACACAGTGGTAGGACATTTGCCTTGCATGTGGCTGAGCCAGGAGGGACCTCAGTTTGATCCCTATCATCCCATATGGTACTCCAAGCCAGGAGCAATTTCTGAGCGCATACCCAGGAGTAACCCTTGAGTGTCACCGGGTGTGGACCAAAAAAAAAAGAGATCTTTTTCAGGAGTAGGATGGGTAAGTTTGTTTGAACTACACACTGTGGTGTTAAAAGGCTATTCTTGACTCTATGCACTGAGATCAACGTTGGATGGTGGCGCAAAAGAAAGGACCATATGTAGAGCAGGGGATTGGCCAGAATTGGCTACATGCAGGACAAGTGCATTATCTCTTGCACTATCTTTTGAGACCCCAAAATATATTTTTCTGAAGTAATACTGGCTTATAACATTATATAAGTTTCAGGCATATAGCATTATAAAATACATACAATATATACAATGGCTTTAATTCACATTTACTTTTTAATGAATAACAATGATTATTTGCTTTAATTTTGGCTTACTTTTGGATGATTGGAAATTAAATGTTATTATAATATGATAGCTTGGATGAATAAATTAATTTATATAGAATATTATAGATAACCTTAATAAATATGAGTGAATCCAAATATTTATAACCATCTAGTTATAAAGAACGTCGTAAACATAAGTCACTACTCTTCAACAATCACAAAATCTCATAGGAAAAACTTAACACACTTAAACAATAAGATTAAAGTGAGTGATATAGCCAGGAAGTAATCTCAGATTTGGACAAAAGAGATAAAATAATGGTGATGACTTCATGAATTATGTGAATGTTGTTATAGTAATATTTGCAGTATGAAGCGTATGTCTCGATGAAGAGAAAGCAGTAACCAAATGGAGGACCCAGCAATAACAGGTGTGAGCACAAATATGTTTGTTATTTGGTATACATAGTTATTAAATTAAGACTAGCTTGATCATAGTAGGAACTCTGAAAAGAGAGACTTTTCTGCTCACAAACTATATGATGATCAGATGAATCCTGAAGAAATCAAATACTCTGCTCATGTTTTATTCCTGTACTCTATGTGGTTAGTCCCTGATGTCTTACAGGAGAGATCCTGAGCATAGAGCCAGGAGCACTGCTGGCTGTAGCACATCCAGCCCTTCCTTTAAAAAGAAAATTGGAAGGAGGGAGAAAATCTGCAGTCTGGAGAAGAATTTTATGGATTCTATAGATTAAAGCATTACTAAACAATAGAGACTAAAATAAAAAAAATGAAATAAAGGTTGGCTAGATCATTCAACAAATCAGACAAACAGAAACAGACAGACAGGTATAACCTATAGGCAAATTTTACAATAGTTCATCAAGTTGGAATTCAAAGCTGAGGTTTTGATATAGTCAGTTAGTCTTGAATAAGCAAGATCAGTGGATAACTAGATATCTTGGTAAAGCCACATTTCATACATGTTCATCCCTTTTTTCAGGTTCACTCTATGAAGTTATGTTACCAAATTGAGGCTATAACTGAAATCTTGACGGCCTGCTCAAAACACTTTTATAGATGCTACTTCTCAAGTTCCCATCCCCTTTGAAATCAACTGTTTTGTAATTTGAGCTTGCTTGGTTTTTCACTACTGAGAGATTGTGATCAAGTAGGTTTGAGAAGAAGATATGGGTCCAGAGCCATAGCATAGAGAGTAGGGTGTTTGTCTTGCATGCGGCCAACATGGACTGATCAAGGTTTGATCCCTGGTGTCCCATATGGGCTCCCAAGCCAGCCAATGATTTCTGAGTGCAGAGTCAGGGGTAATCCCTGAAAACCACGGGTGTTTTCCCCCGTACCCCCCAAAAGAGAGAGAAGATACGAAATAAATTCATAGTGATTATTCTAAACTGGAGTTCACAATCATCATTAGCTAGGGGTGCTGGCACATAGCTGATATTTCAGTATATACCTTGAGTGCTGGTAAATATTTTTCCTTTAAAACATATGTATTGGTCATGAACTTTATGGTAAACTCATATATTCTAATTAATTTATTCAATAAATGCTCACTCAACACCGTCATTCCTTACTTCTATTTCATAACTTGGCTTACCAATTATTTTGTTGTCAATGACAGGGAAATAGAGCTGTGTATCTGAATGGGCCTTGTCATTTCCACCCATTTTGCTATAATAACTTAGCTGCTAGCTGCTAGAATTTGTTAATTTATCATCCTCACAATATTCTCTAAAGACATAAAAGTTTTAAAGGAAATACAGTGAGCAAATTTATCATTGATTAAGAGGTTCTTACCTTCCCCATTAAAGTAGTTTGTGACTTAATTCTGATTATAAATGCAAAAAGCAGGCTAATTCTGTAGGCTAAAATGGCTTCAGGCATATAAAAATGTCTTTAACACATCTTGGGGTATATAACTGCCCTTACCTATGGTTATTATTTTTTAATTTAAACAAAAGATGTATTCTAAAATAAAAATATGTATTCTAGAGTTCTTACATATAACTTTATAGTATTAATAACCATTTTCTAGTTAGAAGAAATAGGAGAAGGTCGTCTGAGATTAAAATAGCATCTGAAAATAATGGAGGTGTGAGTCAACAAGCTAGGGACTGCTTGTTCTAGCGAGAGCCTTAAGAAATAGAAGCAGAAGCCAAGTTGCAAAAGGTCCTGTCTTCTAAACTAGGTTATTTGAGTTTAGTATGTAAAGCTATGCAAAACCAGTAGAAAAATGGAAATATAAGATCAGTCTGATGCTTTAGAAAGATTATTCAGGATGTGATGCTAGAAAAAATAATTTTTAAAAGTATGAGCAACAAGGGTAAGAAGTGGCAATGATCTGCCTACAACAGAACTGATAACAGGAGGCAAGGAATCAAAATCAAGAAATTTAGAAAGATATTTACATTACTTGATAACTAATTAGTTTGGTATATGCATGACATATAAGGACTAGAAAGCAAAAATTTTAAGGCTAGGACTTAAAATCTATTTCAAGGGAATATCATTTTCTGATATGAAAAACTAAACATGAAATAGTCTCAGGGGTGGAGGTAGTGAATTCGGGTTCTAAATATGTGAGATTAGGATGTTCTATAGGCATTTGCATTATGACCTTCAAGTCTATATATCAAGTCTTATATGTCATTTCTACCTGAAAGGCACTAGAAAAATTATTCTTAATGTGTTTTAAAATTATATTGCAACATAAATATAAATATAATGAAGCTGTTTAATTCATAAAATAAAGTGATGTATACAAATAAGATAGAAGAGAATGTGGGAAAGGGGAGAGAAAGAAAATAGTGAGTAAAATAGAATCAGATCTATGTACTATGTTTCTATTTAAATTCCTGAAAGTACAGAAGGCAAATTGGTGGTGGGAATACCCCTGATTCAATGTCACTATGTCCTTTAAATATTACTGTGATAGACTTGTACTTCACGTTGATCACAATAAAAATTATTTAAAAAATAAAATAAAAAGGAAAAATTATAAAAGCACTCCTACATATGCACAAATTTAAAAGAGGAGTCTGCCTAAATATCTATGAATATATTATAAAAATTATGAAAACCAAATTTTCTAGTATTAATCAAAATCACAAATTTTTAAAAAAACAGGCCCTCATATTTTATGTAACTGCCTCTTTGATAGCCATACATATATTTGCCTTCTAGATGATATTCCTAGATAATGAAATCTCATTTTTATCTTATATCTTATATAATATACATTAATGTGATTCTCTCCAAGCTTAAAGACAATGATTGAAATATAAACCAATATTGTTGAAAGTTTGTTTGAGAATGGCTTCACTACAGTGTATCTTTTGAGAGGAAATTTATTATTAGTGTTATTAGAGTCATTAACTAAAATGAAATTAGTACACAGAATGTAAAAAATAGCTCATATCAGACATTAGCCAAGAATATAATTTCTGAATGTTAAAACATTTTCTAAAGAAGAACATATGGTGAACAGGCACCTGAAAAGATGCTCATAATTAATAATCATAAAAAGTGCAAATCAGAATACAATGAAATGCCATCTAATTCCTAGAAAACTGGTTATTGATTAAAAGAAAGCATTAAGTGTTGGTGAAGTTGTGAAGAAAAGGTACACTGCTGGTAAAATGAAAATGGTACAAGCACTGTGAATAAATATAGAGAAGGTCACAAAAAAAAACTGAAAAAATTTTCATACAAACCAGAAATTCCATGTTAAAGAGTCAAAGAAGAATTAATAAAATGTGCATTGATTTGAAAAGAAAGATATACTCGTATATTCATTGCAATATTACTTATGGTAATTATAACTACTTTTACTACAGTACTTACATGGAACTTCTATAGAAGCAACCTGCCACCAGTAATCTAATGGATAAAGATGTGATATATTTACCTTTCCACTCTTAACCTTTTTCACCTGAGAAATTCAACATTGATATATGCTGCTAGAAAATGCTTGGGATTTACTGTGCTTTTGTATTTAGTTTTTCTTTTATTTTTGGATTTTGGGTCACACCCGGCAGCGCTCAGTGTTACTCCTGGTTCTATGCTCAGAAATTGCTCCTGGCAGGGTTGGGGGACCATATGGAATGCCAGGATTGGAACCACCATCCTTCTGCATGCAAGGAAAACACCATACCTCCAAGCTATCTCTCCAGCCCCTATATTTAGGTTTTTATTTAATACACATTCCAAACCATTTTATTCTTTTGTGAACCTTCTACATGCATTCAATTACAGATACACAGTTTTAAGAAGGGTATACACATTCCCTGTTATTTTAGTTTGAAATGACCCACAAATATAATAGTGGTATCAATATGCTATGTTGTTGACTTTACTTCCATATAGTTTCACTGATTTGAGCAATTGTTTTTATTTTTGGATTTGGGCCACACCCTATTTTGGATGGTTCTCAGGGGTTACTCCCAACTCTGTGCTCAGAAATCACTCCTAGCAGGGTTGGGGTACCATATGGGACTCTGGGGATCAAACCCAGATCAGTCCCATGTCGGCTGCATACAAGGATAATGCCCTACGGCTTTGCTATCACTCAGACCTGCACTATATATACATAGATTATCATCTTATCTGAAAATAGTGAGAGTTTGATTTCTTCTTTTCCTATGTGGATCCCACAGATATCTTTTTTTCCTAATTGTTATCACAAATAATTCCAGTACTACATTGAATAGAAGTAGTGAGAGTGACCTCTTTGACTTGTGCCAGATTTTAGAAGAGCTTATGTTTTCCCCTGTTTAATATAATGTTATCATGGGATTGTGGTAAATGGCTCTGACAATATTCAGAAAAGTTTCTTCAATTCTCATCTTGAAAGTTTTATCATGAATGGATAGATGGTGGACCATTTCAAATGCTTTGTCTTTATCTATTGATATGAACACATAATTGTTCTTTAGTTGATATTGTGTATTAAATTGATTGACTAGAGTATGTTAAACAATCCATGCATCTCTAGGATGAATCCTACCTAATCATGATATAAGACCTTCCTGATGAATTGTTGAATTCTATTTGCTAGTAATTTGTTGAAGAGTTTTTAACTTATACTTGTCAAGGATATTAGCCTTTAAGTCTTATTTTGTGCTCCTTCTCTTTTTAGTATCAGGATGATGTTAGTTTCATGGAAATTATCTTCAAATGTTTCTGTTTCTTCAATTTCCTAGAAGAGCTTGAGAGGGGTTGACAGTAGGTTCTCTTTAAAAATTTGAAATAATTCTCTAACTAACCCATCTGGACCTGAGTTTTGTTTTTTTGGGGGGAAGCATTTGATTGCCATTTCAATTTCCTTGATAGTTATAAATCTGTTCAGTTATTCCAGATCATCTTAATTCACCTTTAGGGGCTTGTAGGAGTCCAAGAATGTATCCATTTTTTTTTCGAGTCTTCTTTTGAAGAATCAAAGCAATCAGTGATCATCCTTTGACTTTCTATAGTGTCTTTTGTGATGTTCCCCTATTTTATTTATGATGCAGTATATTAGTCTTCTCTCTCTTTGTGAGTATTGCAAATAGATTACTTATCTTGCTTATTTTTCTTAGAATCAGCTTTTGCATTCATTATATTGTGGAAAAATTTTTTATATGAGCGCATCAATTTTTTGCGGTAAGTTATTATTTCCTTCCTCCTGCCTGTTTTTGGCTAATTCTTTTGGTCATTTGACAAATTTCTTAAGCTATGAAGTCAAGATGTTATTTATGTGGGTCCTTTCTTTATTCCTGATGAATGTTTGCAAATCGCTAAACTTTTCTCTTTATACTACTTTTGCTGTGTTCCACAA